>JALHBL010000148.1:0-77724 GCA_023638675.1 Camponotus pennsylvanicus
AATAGAAATACCAAAGCTTTACAAAATGTTAGTACCATGGATCCAAATGTTGAACCATGGATATATCCATTATTTTATCCATATGGAACTAGAGGATGGCACTGTAATTTAATAAAAATAAATAGTAATAAACGAGTAACTAGAGGTCAGTATATTAAATATCGCATGGCTATTCGTGATGAATTTAATGTCTTTTTATTAGGTCGTCGTTTATTTCAACAGTGGCTTGTAGATAGTTATGTAAAAATTGAAAAAGACAGAATAAATTATTGTAAAGAGCATCAAAAAGAATTACGTACTGAAACATATCAAGGTTTAAGAGATTACATGCAAACTATGGCAAATAACTTACATGGACGTATTGGAAAAATGGTTATACTTCCATCTACATTTGTTGGATCTCCACGTAATATGTTACAAAATTATTAAGATGCAATGGCAATTGTTAGTAAATTTGGTAAACTAGATCTTTTTATTACAATGACTTGCAATCCAAAATGGCGTGAAATTGAAGAAAATATTTTGCCTGGTCAACAAGCTTCTGATAGACCTGATATTTGTGCTCGTGTTTTTAGTATTAAAAAAGATTATTTAATTGATTTAATTGTTAAGCAAAAATTTTTCGGAGAAGCAGCAGCCTTTGTATATGTTATTGAATTTCAGAAACGTGGTTTGCCACATGTTCACATGTTGATTACCTTAAAATATAATTTCAAAATAACAACTCCACAAATCGTTAATAAATATATTTCTGCTAAAATTCCTGATCCATGTGAAAATCGTATTTTACATGATATAGTTATGAGACATATGATTCATGGACCTTGTGGTAATTGGTGTTTGGTAGATGGAAAATGTTCGAAACATTATCCTAAATCTTATCTTGAAGAGACCAGAATGGATGAAGATGCTTATCCTTATTATCGTCGACGAGATAATGGTAAAAGTTTTGAACGTCCTGGTGGATATATAGTTGAGAATCGTTATGTAGTTCCATATTGTCCTATTTTATCAATTATATTTAATTGTCATATTAATGTTGAAGTTGTTTCAAGTATCAAATCAGTTAAATATTTGTATAAATATATTTATAAAGGACATGATGCTGCTGCTATTACAATTGAATCAATAACAGAAAATATAATTATAGATCATGATGAAATACGCAATTTTATAGAAGCTCGTTATGTTGGACCTGTAGAAGCAAGCTGGCGTATTCTTGAGAAAAATTTACAAGATAAAAGCCATACTGTCGTACGTTTACCTGTTCATCTTCCTAATCAACAAAATGTTATAATTGAAAACGAAGCAATTGAAGAAGCTATGACTTCTGCTTTAGATCAAGTTACTATGTTAATAGATTATTTTGCATTGAATTCTCGCGATGAAGAAGCAAAACAATATTTATATGTAGAAATTCCACATTATTATACGTTTAAAAAAGTAAAAATTAATGGTCGAAATGTATCACGTTGGAGTAAACGCAAGAGTCATTATAATTGCATAGGACGAATGTATTCTGTTAGCCCAACACAAATTGAATTATATCATTTACGTCTATTATTACTCACAATAAAGGGAGCTACGAGTTTTGATAAAATAAAAACTGTAAATGGAGAAGTTTGTCAATCATTTTCAGCAGCATGTTTAGCTTTAGGCTTAATTGAAGATGATGATGAATGGAAAAGAGCTATGAATGAAGCTGTTGGATGGATGATGCCGAGACAACTTCGTAGATTATTTGTACGTATATTATTACATTGTCAGCCGCTACATCCTGAAGAATTGTGGCAAAGTTTTAAAGTGGCTATGTCTGAGGATTACGTTAGACATTTTGGTATGTTACAAGGTCAAAATAAAGCTTATGCGCGAATTAATTATATGCTTCGTGCTGAAGGTAAAAGTCTTGCTGATTTTCCCCAAATGGAACAGTTAATGGAAAATAGTGGTGAGGAGGATTATATGACACTTGAAGAAGCTATAGAAATAGGTACCAAACAATATAGACAATTAAATGACGAGCAAAAAGAAATAGTCGATCTTTTATTAAATAGATTAGACAATAATAATCATAATAATAATTGTTTTTATATTGATGGTCCAGGTGGATCAGGAAAAACATTTATATATACAACTATCTATCATTTAGCTAGAATTAGAAATAAACGCTAAATATTAATAATAAAGCAATAATCAGGCTAGGTAACAAATTTTAAAAAGTACATTATTTTATTAAAAATATATTAATAGAACATAAAATAGTAATAATATAATAGAACATGAAATTAAAGGAAAGAATTTTTCGAGAACTTAATGAAACTTGCAATTAATAAATATGTAATTAAATTTTTTGTTGAAACTTGCAAATGATAAATACGTAATTAATAAAATTTTCAATTAGTAATAACTGTTTAATTATAAAATTTATATTAAATTTCTTTTATTCTGCATCCGAAAAAAATATTATTTGTTAATATATAGAAAATGTTTTTTAACTAAAGGAAAGAGAACATAAAAACTTTAAAGCAATATAATAAATGGAGACTAAATAAAGAAAAAAAATCATATAAATAAACATAGAAAATTATATAAAAATATATAAAATATTATCAACAATTTAAAAATTATTAAAACTTTTTACTTTGGAATATATACGATTATAAATAATTGTACATATATAAATTTTTTTAAGAAATATTTTTGCAAGAAAAAGTAAGCATTATAAACACAACTGAAAATATTGAAATTATTTATTTTTGCAACAAAAATGTAAGTAAAATAACTATTTAATTAATTTAACAATTTTAACGTAAATATTTTATAAAGTATTATATAATTCTGAAATTTTTATTTGGAATGATTTATTATGGTTATTTTTATTCTTTTAAGAGAAAAATTACGGGGGGGATCCCGTTTGCCTACATTCCCGATTGCCAACTGCTTCGTTTGCGCACAAATTTTTGCCGACAGCTCCGTTTGCCGACATTCCCGATTGCCTGCAGAGCGATTGCCTACAAGCATTATTGCACACACAAAATGCGCACATACACATTGCACACATGACATTATTGCGCACATACACATTGCACACACGATATTATTGCGCACATACACATTGCACACATGACATTATTGCACACATACACATTGCACACATGACATTTTTGCGCATATACACATTGCACACATGACATTATTGCGCACATACACATTGCACACATGACATTATTGCGCACATACACATTGCACACATAATATTATTACGCATATACGCATTGCACACATGACATTATTGCACACATGCACATTGCACACATAACATTATTGCACACATAAAATAATAAAGCCGCATTAACACTTTGCACACATGACTTTATTGCGCATATACACATTGCACACATGACATTATTGCACACATACACATTGCACACATAACATTTTTGTGCATATACACATTGCACACATGACATTATTGCGCACATACACATTGCACACATGACATAATTGCGCACATGCACATTGCACACATGACATTATTGCGCACATACACATTGCACACATGACAATATTGTACACATAAAATAAGAAAATCATATTAGCACTTTGCACACATTACTTTATTGCGCACATATACATTGCACACATGACTTCATGAATTTATATAGAATTTAATACAATTTAATACAATTAAAAAATTTCACATAGGTTTGCGACTTTCCACATGAAGCAAGGTCCACCTTGCCTACCGGCGGGGTGGTGCGGGAGGGGGGCCGAAGGCCCCCCCTTGTGCGTGTGTGTGTGTGTGTGTGTGTGTGTGTGTGTGTGTGTACACATACATTTCTGATATTTTTTAATTGTATTAAATTGTATTAAATTCTATATAAATTCATGAAGTCATGTGTCCAATGTGTATGTACGCAATAAAGTAATGTGTGCAAAGTGCTAATGCGGCTTTATTATTTTATGTGTGCAATAATGTTATGTGTGCAATGTGCATGTGTGCAATAATGTCATGTGTGCAATGCGTATATGCGTAATAATATTATGTGTGCAATGTGTATGTGCGCAATAATGTCATGTGTGCAATGTGTATGTGCGCAATAATGTCATGTGTGCAATGTGTATATGCGCAAAAATGTCACGTGTGCAATGTGTATGTGTGCAATAATGTCATGTGTGCAAAGTGTTAATGCGGCTTTATTATTTTATGTGTGCAATAATGTTATGTGTGCAATGTGCATGTGTGCAATAATGTCATGTGTGTAATGCGTATATGCGTAATAATATTATGTGTGCAATGTGTATGTGCGCAATAATGTCATGTGTGCAATGTGTATGTGCGCAATAATGTCATGTGTGCAATGTGTATATGCGCAAAAATGTCATGTGTGCAATGTGTATGTGTGCAATAATGTCATGTGTGCAATGTGTATGTGCGCAATAATATCGTGTGTGCAATGTGTATGTGCGCAATAATGTCATGTGTGCAATGTGTATGTGCGCATTTTGTGTGTGCAATAATGCTTGTAGGCAATCGCTCTGCAGGCAATCGGGAATGTCGGCAAACGGAGCTGTCGGCAAAAATTTGTGCGCAAACGAAGCAGTTGGCAATCGGGAATGTAGGCTAACGGAGCCCTCCCAAAATTACGTTAGTTTTTAGAAGTTATTTCTATATATAATTTTTAAATTTTATGTTTTTGGAGAACAAACTCGTTTTTTTATTTACTCTTATTTGGCGTAGTGGTACTGTTTACCTGATTATCTTCTGCTTTTCTTTTCAGAGGTATTTCAACAGCTTTTATTAATTCTTTTAAGGGCATTTTTCCAACTTTCTGATGTATATCTTTGATATTATTAACAACTAAATATGGGGGAACAGCTATAAAATTAATATATTAATTAATAAATTGAATAATTCAATATGAAACATAAAGATAAGGAAAAAAAGAGTTACAATATATAAAAATCATCAAAGAAATAATTAAAAATTAACCAAATAATTATAATATCAAAGGAAGTAAATTATTTCGTACTGGATTTTTTATAAGAAATTTTTGCATGATAATAATTTAAAAGATAATAATTTAAAAAATTTAATTTAATTTAAGGAATAAATATATTCGAAACAAAGCATAAATATTTATAGGCAAAATATTAGATGTGAACAAAATGTATAAATGATTGTTGTAAAAAATGATATTTTATATTTATAAGAAAAAGAAATAATGAAAAAAATCAAATAAATTTAAATTAATTAAATTTTAATTTATTATTTATTTAAATTAATTATATTTTTTAATTCATTATGTATTCAAATTAATTAAATTTTAATTTATTATTTATTTAAATTTAAAAAGTAAATTATTTCGTACTTTTAATACTTAAATTTAAAAAAAGATCTATTTTGTCAGTGTTTGCATTAAAAATTATTCAATGATATTTAATCTAATTAATTTATTTTTAATTTAATATGCTTTATAAACATAAAATTAAATAATTAAAATTAATAACTGTATAAAGCTCCAATAATAATAATCAAAAAATTAAATAGGTAAAGAGAACCAACGGAATAATTAATTTATTTTTTTTGTTATATTAAATTAATATTATAAAGAGGAAAATGTCTCATATAAAAAAATTTTTTTAAATTTAACAAAATTATAAAAAAAAATTTAAATTATAAAATTAAAAAAATTAAATTTAGAAAAAAATTTATATAAAAAAAATTAATTCTAAAAAATAAAACATTCATAGATAATATATTTTATATAATTATTATAAATATTTTTACCTGAACTTTGCATAGTTCCGATTATTTCAATTTTGTGTCACCTTTATTTTAATTTAAATTTATATATTCATCATCGGGAGGGCTCCGTTAGCCTACATTCCCGATTGCCAACTGCTTCGTTTGCGCACAAATTTTTGCCGACAGCTCCGTTTGCCGACATTCCCGATTGCCTGCAGAGCGATTGCCTACAAGCATTATTGCACACACAAAATGCGCACATACACATTGCACACATGACATTATTGGCACATACACATTGCACACACGATATTATTGCGCACATACACATTGCACACATGACATTATACACATACATGCACACATGAATTTTTGCGCATATACACTTGACACATGACATTATGGCACATACACATTGCACACATGACATTATTGGCAATACAATGCACACATAATATTTACGCATATACGCATTGCACACATGACATTATTGCACACATGCACATTGCACACATAACATTATTGCACACATAAAATAATAAAGCCGCATTAACACTTGACAATGAATTATTGCACACATACACATTGACACATGAATTTTTGCGATATACACTTGCACACATAACATTAGCACATACACATTGCACACATGACATTATGACATACATGCACACATAATATTATTACGCATATACGCATTGCACACATGAATTATTGACACATGCACATTGCACACATAACATTATTGCACACATAAAATAATAAAGCCGCATTAGCACTTTGCACACATTACTTTATTGCGTACATACACATTGGACACATGACTTCATGAATTTATATAGAATTTAATACAATTTAATACAATTAAAAAATATCAGAAATGTATGTGTACACACACACACACACACACACGGGGGGGGGGGGGGGGGGGCCTTCGGCCCCCCTCCCGCACCACCCCGCCGGTAGGCAAGGTGGACCTTGCTTCATGTGGAAAGTCGCAAACCTATGTGAAATTTTTTAATTGTATTAAATTGTATTAAATTCTATATAAATTCATGAAGTCATGTGTGCAATGTATATGTGCGCAATAAAGTAATGTGTGCAAAGTGCTAATATGATTTTCTTATTTTATGTGTACAATATTGTCATGTGTGCAATGTGTATGTGCGCAATAATGTCATGTGTGCAATGTGCATGTGCGCAATTATGTCATGTGTGCAATGTGTATGTGCGCAATAATGTCATGTGTGCAATGTGTATATGCACAAAAATGTTATGTGTGCAATGTGTATGTGTGCAATAATGTCATGTGTGCAATGTGTATGTGTGCAATAATGTCATGTGTGCAAAGTGTTAATGCGGCTTTATTATTTTATGTGTGCAATAATGTTATGTGTGCAATGTGCATGTGTGCAATAATGTCATGTGTGCAATGCGTATATGCGTAATAATATTATGTGTGCAATGTGTATGTGCGCAATAATGTCATGTGTGCAATGTGTATGTGCGCAATAATGTCATGTGTGCAATGTGTATATGCGCAAAAATGTCATGTGTGCAATGTGTATGTGTGCAATAATGTCATGTGTGCAATGTGTATGTGCGCAATAATATCGTGTGTGCAATGTGTATGTGCGCAATAATGTCATGTGTGCAATGTGTATGTGCGCATTTTGTGTGTGCAATAATGCTTGTAGGCAATCGCTCTGCAGGCAATCGGGAATGTCGGCAAACGGAGCTGTCGGCAAAAATTTGTGCGCAAACGAAGCAGTTGGCAATCGGGAATGTAGGCTAACGGGATCCCCCCTTCATCATCATCAAAATTTAGAATACTAACTTCTAATTTAAATTTGCCATCGGTAATTGAACCACAACCTATGATTTTATTTAATCTATTGTTCATAAGCGATGCAAAATTTGTTTTTATATATGCTTCTAGAACTAAGATATATATAATGTTAAAAATATGTTAAATATTTTTAAAGATTAAAAAGTAAATTTTTACTTTAAGTTACAGTACGAAACATTTTTATTTCGATATATATTGTAGAAGATACATTCCTAAGTAAAATATTATTTGAATTTCACTGGGGTCTCACTTCGTTTAAGAGATATACGAATTAAAATAAAAAAATTACTTGTATCATCTTTTCGTTAGATTCTATTTATGCTTTTATATTTTTTGTTTACATTTGTTCGTCACGGTTTCATGTTATATTTTACTTGAGTATTTATATTTTTTTAAATAATTTACCTTAACCACAAATCCTTTCATCCCACACCACGCCTGAGTCAGCGCGAAACGAGGTCTATTATTATATAATTGCACATGAGTACAACTTTTTATGCGAAACGAGGTCTACCATACATAATCCCAGAGTCAGTGTGAAAGGAGATCTATGGTTCCTTGTTTCGCATGGAAAGTTACAAACACATATGGAATATACAATAATAAGTAGGCCTTGTTTGCGCTGACTCAGGTGTGATGTGGGGTGAACCTCGCTTCTCATTGAAAGTTGCAAACCCATATGGAACCATTCGGAAAGATGACCTCGGTAATGTTTTAAACAAAAAATATTAACATGTTTAGGATATAATGAAAATATGATACAAGTATGTAATTTCGAAATCGTATATCTCAGGAACGAAGAGAGATCGCTGCAAAATTCAAATGGTGTATTACTTAGGAATGTATCATCTACAATATATCAAAATAAAATTTTTATGCTGTGTCACCTAAAGTAAATATTTACCGTTTAAAATAATAAGCACACATAAAACTTACTAATACATTCGGAAGTATTTATAGCTTCACTTAATAAAACTTTTTGCGGATTAAATGATACAAATTTTGGATTATATTTTCCCAAATTATTAATCAGTTTTTTCTAATTAATAATTCATACGATACATTACCGTTATTGTATATACTCATTTTGGGCATTCTCGCTTGTACTCCATCTAAATGAAGAACCTATTCAAGATTATATTAATGTTAAACTATATTTATTTAATTAAAAAAAAAAAAGAAAAATTATAATAAAAAAAATTATAAAAAAATACAAAATAAAAAAATTACAAAATTGCAAAAAAATTACATAATTTAATCTAATAAAATGCTCAATCCGATCTATATTTTCGTTCCACGCGACAACCTGTATCCTTCTTCCGGCTCCATTGTTTAGAGAGAATTTAAAAAATTTATATTGTAGACTTCTACCAACAATACGAGACGCCTCGATGCCACATAACCGATTATTTCACTATATAAGAATTATAAAATTATAAAATTATATACTTTCTTTTTGTACACAAAAAAAATAATGCATTTGAAAAAATAAATCATAGAAAAACATAAAAAATAACCATAATAAAAAGTGAATCTACATTAACTATGTTATTTAGGTAGTGACATGAACACTATAACTAAAAAATTAATTAAAGAATTATAAAGAACGAAATTATTGAAAATAAAACACAATATTATTATTATTTGAAAGAATTATTGTTATTATTATTATTATTATTATTATTTTAAATTATTATTAAAAAAATTTATTTATGAAGTTTATTTAGAATATAGAATTTTAAAACTAAAATAAATAAATTAAAAGAGAGAGAGAGAGAGAGTGTGTGTGTGTGTGTGTGTGTGTGTGCGCGGTGTGTGGTGGGGGTGTGGGTGGTGTGTGTGGTGGGGGGGGGGTGTGTGTGTGTGTGTGTGTGTGTGTGTGTGTGTGTGTGTGTGTGTGAAATATATATAATGTAATATGTATAATATTTGTATATATAAACTGTATAATAGTTTGTATATAATAACTATAAAGAATATGTACACTGTCAAATCAAAAATTTGAATTTTATTCAATATTTCATTTGGTGTTAAACAGTCTATTAATTCATCAATTTCATTCTCTCTTCTTTCGGGTATAGCTGCGTTTAAAATTTCTTAAAAATCTGCTTCAAATTCCATTTTAAATTTTATTGATGTATATTTAATATTTTATGACTATATGTCTGTGAAATGTTTGTAATAAAATATTATTGATGTAAATATTTATTTCTTAGGTTGTCATATAATTTATATCCTTTCTTCGATTGTTTTATTCAGAGAAGTACTTTGTGTAATATAATAGATGAAAATCAATAGGACGATTTTACCTATTGCGATATTGACTATCTTAAACATTTTTCTAAGTATAGTGATATCAAAAATTTATAATCAAGCATATACTTTTGGAATATTGGTATATTGGATATTTGTAGATAATAGTAAATTTTAAACATATTTTAAATTTAAAAATTATTGAATATATTTTTAACATTGTATATATTTTATAATTCTACAAGCATAAATGAAATTTTACATCCATTATGAAGAATAATCGAAAGAATAAGATAAAGATCAATTACTGATAGCACATTTAAATTAAAAAATAACATTAGAAATTTTGATGATGACAGATATTTAAATTTAGATTTAATTAAAAGAAATATAATTAAATTAATAGGAACTATGCAAAGTTCAAAGAAAAGAGAATTATAGTAATTTTTTAAATTCATTAATATTACTTTGTTGGAAAACGGCTTCAAATTAAATTATGCTGTTTAAAATTTTTAAGATATGTATCCATTTAATGTATCTAATGAAATGTGACTATAAATGGATTTATTTATTACTTTTCAATAGAATTTATATCCTTTTGTCAACAATTTTATTATATTTTATTTAGGAGTATTTAGGCGATATAATTGATGACAAAATTGATGATATGATCTCCAGATACTTCCTAGATAAATGCAGTTTATTCATTATCGATGAGAGTTATTTACTTCGATTCGTGGTTGCTTCGAATGGCTGCCATCGCGGTATTTTGAGAATTTGTGTGTAAGAGGGTAGATAAATAAGATATATTATTTCATTTTATTAAAATTTAATTTAGAGTTTATTTATTTTGTTCATGTAAGAGCTCAATGGCGCGCGCGTAGCGCGCGCCTGTGTTGTTCTAGTGAAGTAAATATACGTAAATGTAAACGTATAAATATTTATGTACTTAAATAAAAACACAAAATATAATTACAAGAATTTACTACAAGATAATTTATTTTCTGACAATTATAAAAACTGATATTTTTATAATAATATTTATGTAAGTCAATGATCGATGGGTATATTTTATATATATATTTATATATGGACATTTTTTTCCTCGAGAGTTTATCAAAAGAGTAATTTTCATCAATCATAAATTTATTGAAGTACAAATAAATAATTTTCTTTAATTTTTCTATCAAAAGAAACTTATAAAAGGGCTCGAGAAAAGGAAAAGTTAGCAGAGGAAATATCCGACATTAATACTACTGCAGATGAAAATGAAAGCAAACGTAAAAGAAAATTACGGAGTAAGAAAACATTAACTAGTTTTGAATCTGAAGATGATGATGCTTCATCTGTTATTGCAAAGTTGCCAAAGAAAAAAAAACCTTTACCTTTATCTCTACAATTGACGTATTCAAAACCGCCATCTTTGAAAGTTACATCTGTATCCAGTGTAATGAGAAATATGGATCATATTGAAAGAAATAAATCAAATTCTGATATTGAAATTAAAGAAGAGATTGATAAAAATCGGAAATCAAACAATTCAAGTCCTCTAAGAAATACAAGTGACAATTCTAGTGAAAAGAATATGGCACATAACACAAGTAGAAAAGCTATAGGTAAAAATGTTATTATGTTTGAAATATGTTATTATGTTTGAAATATATTACTATATAACAATAGAAATTTAGTTTCCATACTCTCTAAAAGTGAATCAGTGTATTATCACTGTAATCAGTACATATACTACTTTCATTAGTATGAATCAGTGTATTATCACTGAAAAACAATAAATACTCACTGATTACAAGCAGTTATAAGTACAGCACTGATTACAGTGATAATACACTGATTCACTTTTAGAGAGTATACAGGGTGTCATGAAAGTAAGCATGACTTTAAAAAATTAAGGTAGATTGGCTCAAAATTAGAAGAAAAGTCTTGTACAGTTATGCAATATTCACAATAATTAACGAGAAATAAATTAACAAAAATCGGCCAATGCGCGTGGCTAGAAGTGCGTGGCGGTGAAGGCGGTCTCACTGTCACATAATGGCGGCGCGCGGCGAAACGGTGATTGGGAAAGGAAGGAGCGATGAGTGTGTAGCACAGATATCTATACTATAACTAGATCGCTAACTCCCATTGATTTTGTACATAAAATGTGTCCCCGAAAACCATGTAATATGGCGGTCGCGCATGCGTAATATTGGTGGAAAACTAATATGGTGGACACTTGTAGCCAGCTAATATTTGTTTTCACCTTAAAACTTTGTACTTTTTACATTATAAACTTTTAATTTTGTAATAAAATAAATATAAATATATATATAAATGTTATATACATATATTTTTAATCTTTATATATTTTTAATCTTCTATATATATTTTTAATCTTGATTTTAATTATATCATACACCTTTTAAATATATTTTGATATATTTTATCTTTAAAGGCTGTGATAAATTTTAATTAAAAACGAAAAACATTATATATTATTTAAAAATAACTTATATTCAACTGTAAGTTTATACACAAATTACATACTTATGTACATTGTACATAACATCAACCAATCACAAACGTGACTGCTGTCCACCAACGTTACGCATGCGTGAGAATTTAGTACATAAATTCCGTGGACATGTATTTGACGCAAGTTAGCGATCTAGTATATAGTATAGATGTCTGTGGTGTGTAGGCGCACGGCGAAGGCTCTTCCTCTCTCCAATCACTGCTTCGCCGCGCGCCGCCATTATGTTACAATGAGACCGCCTTCACCGCCACGCTCTTCTAGCCACGCGCATTGGCCGATTTTCTTTAATTTATTTCTCGTTAATTATTGCGAATATTGCATAACTGTACAAAACTTTTCTTCTAATTTTGAGCCAATCTACCTTAATTTTTTAAAGTCATGCTTACTTTCATGACACCCTATATAATTATAAATTTAAAAAAAGCATTATTTGTCCTTTTCTACAGAAAACGAAAATTTTAAAACATTTGTTATTAAAAGCTTGATAGATATTACTAATCGGATAAAGAGATGCAAATTTTTATTGAAAAAAAACAAAATTTTTCTGAGCAATTGGAAAATCAGATTAATGATACTGATGAAAACAATATTTTAGATGAAAAATTTCCTACGAAAAATCTTGATGACGTAAGAGATATTGAACAGCAATTAAAAAATGACGAAACATTTAAAAAACAACTTGTACGTATAAATAGAAATATATGTTTTTTACTTGTTTAGAACAATTTATACATTTTTTAAGTCTTATCATTTCAAGTTATTATTATATTATTTAGTTTGTATTATATTATACATATTATATGTTTGTATTATTTTATATTACATTATTTAATTTGTTGTAATGTATTCTCTTTTTTGAAAGTGTAATTTGTATAATCATTATAAATATTTATTATCAAAATTTTTTATACAGAAATCGGCGCTTTATCTATGCTCACAAAATACTTTGAAAAAGACCGTTACTAGGATTATGAAAATATTGTTTACAGACGAAGTAACTGCAAAATTCAGTTGGACTGGACAAAAAGAAAAGAAAGAGAAATTTGAAACGCTGTTTTTATGGAAAATCATATTTGGTAAGAATAGATTTATAATTTATTTAAATCTGAAATTTTATTCAAAACTTCATTTCTTTTTGTAAAAGTAGAGTTGTTAATATTACAAAATATTATAATATAATTTTATATTTTAACTTTTCCTTTCATAAATTGTATCACGTATTGACACGCGCAACATAATCTGCTTGTTGTCATCGCGCAATCTGCACCTCGAATGCGCTATGCATTTAATGTGTTTCTTTCTTGAAGTAAGATTAATAAATAATAAATATATAATAATAAATGTGTAATAATAATTTAACTTAATGAAACGCTTATAAATATAGTTTTTCATGAAAAAGGATATAATACAATTTTTTTAATTTTTATAATTATTTTTATAATTAGTAAAGTAAAAATTATATTTTTTATACAAATGTGTTAATGCTATTTTCCGATTTAAAAGAACATTTCTTAAAATATGTTGGAGATTCATTTCTACCACCCACCTCGTATGTGGCGCCACAGTCACGATTTACCGCGAGCCTTTACCGCGGGCCTTCTTATTAGTTTTTCTTTTTCTACACAGATTGCGTCACTTCCTTTCTGAGTGTTCCTTTGTATCATTTTTCTTTTCATTATAACGGATTTACTGACGTGTTATATCGTACTGCATTCAACACTGTATTTCATACGTTGCTGTAATAAAGCCGTGTTTGACAGTGCATAGTGTTGCATACTCTGCCCAACAAAATATATTGTAAAATTGTTAATAATAAGTAGCACGTTTAAACTCTATTTTTTGCGTGGCACGAAATTTCATATACTCTATATTTTACATGAACTTTATTTCACTTTAATAAAAAAAATATATTTACATTAATAATGTTTAAATTTATTTTTTAATATGTTCTATGATCATTTTAGATGTTATAAGAAGTAAATTCAAGGATGTCAATGAAGGAGATGTAAGCGCACTTCTTAAAATTTGGTTGTCCCATGCACAGAACCGAATAAAAAGACAGAAATTATTATTTCTCTAAAAAAGAATTTTAGAACTTAGTATTAATAATGTCATATATTTACTTAATCTTTTATAATTTCTATTTAGTGTTTAAGATACTTATTTAATATAAAGATTATAAATGAAAAGATTACAATTATAAATGCTGTTTTTAAAGATATTGTTTCTTTTATAAAAAGATTAAAATTTTTTGTTATACAACAAATTAAAAGATATTTATATAAAGTTATAAAGAATTTTAATAGATTTAAAAGTAAACAATAAAAAGAAATTTTATTTAATGAAAATAAAGTTTATAATTTTTTCATTTTCCTATATATTCTTCGCACTGATTAATAGACAATATTTATAAACTATTATCTTTTTAATATTATTTATAGAATTTTTAATAATATTTATAGAATATTAAATATTTATGATTTATAATATTAAATACTAATATTTTTTTAAGGTTCATATAATATTACAATAACATTAAATAATATTATTTCTTTAATATTTATATAATATTATCAGGAACGGATATATAACCATCTATTAGTATTTCAAAATTGTTATATAAATATTATAAAATATTATATTTAATATTCTAAGAATATTTCTAACATATTACTGAATATTAAATAATATCACGCGCTTATAAGGTTATGACCTGTCACTTTTAATTTTACGAAAATCTTATAATGATTATTTGTAGATGTAACTTTCTTTCCCTTCAAATCGAAATACAATTGAACAAAAAATGTTAAAGAGAGAATAGTACATTTTGTAGAGGTAATACAGTTTTACGACTCATAACAACTTCATTTATCAATGTCCCCCCTATCACTCTTTGAGTAATTTAGTCAGCGCGAAAAGAATAGAAAATGAAAGTTTGTATAATGAGAAAGGTGCGTAATGAACACGAAAACGTAATGCAGATTATGTATCTTTAACTGACGCATATTATTAATTACATAAAATAGAAAATTTCAATTTTGCAATTTCTGAATATATTTAAGTTTGATTAACACTGTATCATCAATGTCAGTCAAATTTCCCGTCTTTTTTTATCATCACAATCTTGAAATCTAATAATGTAAACAAGTGGCAGGTATAATCGCCCCAACATCATCATCGCTAATCATGAAAATTGCTTCAAAAAACTTTTAATATTTAATATACATTGACATACATATTACTACAAAATAAATATGATTACGAAAAAATATAAATTATGTAATTCGTGGCTTTTAATTTTATTTAAAAAATAGCATGCAATGACATTTTATGTTATTCATAAGTTTGTGGCAAAAATTATTTATGTGTTTGCTATTAACATTATTTATGATTTTATGTTTATATTTTTTTTAAATGGATACTGCATTAAAAAACTGTTCGTTTCAGTCAATTTTAAAATTAATTTCAGATGCCTTTGTTAAAATTACAATTTCAAAATCCCCTACATATAAATAATTTATACATATTCAAATATATGATATATATTGCAACATCTACAGATATTGCAAAATCTTTTTATATGATCTTTTTGATAAAAGTAATTATCCCGGATACTCGTGATCTCTTTATTGGCTTCGAAAAAATTTACTGCTAAGGTTATAGATTAAATAACAATTTCTCGAGCCTCGAATGCATTTATTGTAGTCTTTTACAATTTTCTCAGTAAAAAATAATCGCAATATATATTCTCAAGGATAACTCGCGCGATATTACACACTTATATAAGTGCAAATACAAATTACATCACTTATATAAATGCAAATGCATTCTTGAAATTTCATGAAAATGATCTGACAACTGATCTTAAATAATCTTTTTCATAATTTTTTTAATAACAAAGTAACTGTATAAGTAATATGTGTACACGTATATTTGTTTTATTTGTATATGTATATTTATAATATGTATATTTGTGTACGAATCGATATTGAAAAACTTTAGTACTCGATAAATGTGCAAGTCAAATTACAAAATTATAATCGTTTGAATACAAATAATCGATCTATCGTTAATTTCCTTTTAGCATGATTCTTATTTGCGCAGAGATTTTCCCCATGTAGCACATATTCGTTTCAAAAACGTTTCACAAATGTTTCTTCGAACCGTATCATATCATATCATATCATATGGGACATCCTGTACATATATGTGTGTGTGTGTGTGTACAGGGTGTCCCAGACCACCCGTACACCCTTTTTAAAATGAAAATAAATGGCTTTTATCAAAAATCGCGAAAAATTTTTAAATAAATCGGGTACGCTCTATCAAATTGTGATATTTTCAACTTTTGATTCCGGCCGGAAATACGCTATTCAGGTCGGAAGTTGAATTTTTTTAGGGGAACATGCTACTTTTTATTACAGATTCGAATTGTACGTGAAAAAATAAGAAACTTTTGTATCAAACGTTTTTTCTGAAAGTGCCTCTGTCAATCTTATATATAATAAATAATAGTAATAGTTAATTGCAAATTACATTTTTTTTCGAAACAATTATGTGTTTTCTTTACACCAATTGATTCCTCTCATTATTTTGTACATAAAAGTATTAAGGTAAGATAATCGAAAAATGAATATTTTACAAGATATTTTACGGTTTATGTAAAATTAAGAAATGATTTCAAGCCTCATAACTCGGAAAGTACTTAATGGAAACTAACTTAATTATAATGTTTTGGAAAGCTTTCGAGATGAGCTACAAGTATATGTAAAAGCATATAGGGTGTCCCATTTAAAAAGTTGGAGGTGACCTTCACATGACCTTCAGGTGACTCTTTAAGGTCAAACTAATGACACCATCTTATGTTCCCCTTGAAACCATATAACTTTTGTCTGAAACATTTTTTCGTATCTTTTAGACTTTACGAGATATTTCGATGGCAAAGTTAAAATGGAACACCCTGTGTGTGTGTGTGTGTGTGTGTGTGTGTATATATGATAAATATTTACCTTTACACATTCAGCTTAAAATGACTTGACCTTGACATATATTGTCAAAGTCACTGCCCTAAGTAACATCCAAAAGGTTTGCTTATTAAAAAGTTATAAACTAAAAGTTTTACGAATTTCACGTAATCTTTAAACATCTGGTACACATAATGGAAAGTTTTTTTGATGCGGTTATTTAATTATTTATTTTTCATTTTTAATAAAAAATATTTAATAAATTATTCAGAGGTGGTATAGAGTAGATCTCGTTTTATGTGGAAAGTTGCAAACCTATGTGAAAGCGTACAATAATAGATCTCGCTTCGCACTTCAGAGGTGGGTGTGGGGGGTGGACCTCGCTTCACCTGGAAAATTGCAAACCTATGTGAAATCATGCAACAATAGATCCCTATTGTACAGTTCAACATAGGTTTGCAACTTTCTACGTTAAGCGAGGTCCACCCCCCACACCCACCTCTGAGTCAGTGCAAATCTTGTAAAATATTCATTTTTCGATTATCTTACCTTAATACTTTTATGTACAAAATAATGAGAGAAATCAATTAGTGTAAAGAAAACACATAATTGTTTCGAAAAAAAAATGTAATTGTTAATTGCAAATTACATTTTTTCTTTCGAAACAATTATGTGTTTTCTTTACACCAATTGATTCCTCTTATTATTTTGTACATAAAAGTATTAAGATAAGATAATCGAAAAATGAATATTTTACAAGATATTTTACGGTTTATGTAAAATTAAGAAATGATTTCAAGCTTTATAACTCGGAAAGTACTTAATGAAAACTAACTTAATTATAGTGTTTTGGAAAGCTCTCAAGATGAGCTATAAGAGTATGCAAAAGCATATAGGGTGTCCCATTTAAAAAGTTGGAGGTGACCTTCACGTGACCTTCAGGTGACTCTTCAAGGTCAAACTAATGGCACCATCTTATGTCTCCCTCGAAACCATACAACTTTTGTTTGAAATATTTTTGTCTGCCACGCTCAGTTTTTGAGATATTTGGCTGATACGGGTGGTCTGCGACTGTATATATACGGGGTGTCCCATTTTAACTTGGACAGTAAAATATCTCAAAAACTAAGCTCAGCAAACAAAAATGTTTCAGACAAAAGTTGTATGGTTTCGAGGGGGCCATAAGATGGTACCATTGGTTTGACCTTGAAGAGTCATTTGAAGGTCACGTAAAGGTCACTTTAATTTTTTTAAATGGAACACCCTATATATTTTTGCACATTCTTGTAGCTTATCTCAAGAGCTTTCCAAAACACTATAATTAAGTATCTTTTCATTAAGTACTTTTTGAGTTATGAGGCTTGAAATAATTTCTTAATTTTACATAAATCGTAAAATATTCATTTTTCGATTATCTTACCTTAATACTTTTGTACTTTTACGTACAAAATAATGAGAGGAATTAATTGGTGTAAAGAAAACACATAGTTGTTTTGAAGAAAAGATATGTAATTTGCAATTAACAATTCCATATACATATATCCAATATATACAAATATATATATATATATATATATATATATGTATGTATATGTATATGTATGTACAGGGTGCTAAAAAATAGCATGAGTTTTTAAACCTGTATATAAAAAATTTAATAGTATGAAAAAGTAGGCGTATAGGGCATCAAAATAATCCTAATACATTGACTTTTAATAAATTACATGTTTGATGTGACTTCCATTTGAGTTTAAGCAGAATTTGGAAAATTAAGAGAAAATTAAGCTTAACAGCGATTTTTAAAAAATTATCACAAAAGCACAATCAGAAAAATCCGAATTCTAACCTTGTTAAAGTGTTGTCGTACGGGAGTTTTTCAGGCTTATATTAGTGTCTTAGAGCGCGAATAGCCGCAGCATAACTAGAGCCATTTTCATAAAAGGATTTGATAAGGCACACCTTTTGGTCGTTTGTGAAGTCAGTCATCATAAAAATAAAAATATTCAGCGTAAACACTAATAAACATGCGTTTTAGAGATGCAAGGGCATTGGCAGTAAAGCACTAAGAGGAGAAACTGTTAGCTAAAAACGTTTGAGAGCTACGCGCATGCGAAGTACCTCATGATTTTTTTTAACACCCTGTATATTATTATATATATATATATATATATATATATATGTATATGTATGTATATACGTATATATAATTAGAAATTAATTTTAAATTAATTTTAAAAATTAGTTTTTGTTTTGTCTATAAATACGTGAAAAATACATTTCCTTAACTATGGTTTTAAAAACGTTTTTATAGAAACGTTTCTTATTAATGCTTTATGGTTAAAAAATATTGATTTAAGAAACGTATATAAAAGGAACGTGTACCTGGGTTGTAGCTTTTGCGTGAAAGCTTATGCGCTGCGAAAATAACATAATATGGTGATTTTAAAATAATGTAACAATAACATTTCGCATAGATGTATAACAATACAAGCACTATAAAATTATACTGCAAAGTGAATTTGTGTAGTTTCCTATATGTTTTACCGCGTAAAGTACATTTTCTCTTTTTTTCTTATCTATTTTACTGTCGTGACCACAAATTTCGCAATATACGATAAATTTCAGCTATGAATAAATCAAAGTCTAAGATTCAATCTTTCTACAAAAACAAGACCATCTTTATTACTGGTGCTTCTGGTTTCATGGGCAAGATCTTTATAGAAAAGTTGCTATATAACTGTTCTGATCTTAACAATATGATACAATATCTATTTAAGTAAAATAAATCATCTATTTAAGATGCATGTTCAATATGCATGTAAGTATAAATAAAATTTTTAATTTTACATAAGGTAGATAAATTATGATCTAATGTTACTGATGAACATTTGTTTTTTCATGGATAATGAACATATAACAAACGTTTAACGTAAAAAACCGTATTTTAAACGTTTTTTAAACGTTTTTTATCGGAAAAGAAACATATCTCTTAATTTTTCAAGTGGATATTTTAACCAATTAGAAAGAAGTTTTCAAGAGTCGGTTATGAAACGTTTCAAAGAAACATTGTTTTTGAAACGAATATGTGTTAACTGGGATGTGTTTCTCTCTCTCGCCCTCTCTCTCTCTCTTTCTCGTTTTAAAATTTAGAGTGTGTATAAATGCATTGTTTTATTAATTCCATAAAAAAACAAATGTTTAACGTTAAAAAAATGTATTATAAACGTATAACGAACGTATAATAAACGTTTAACGTAAAAAACCGTATTTTAAACGTATTTTAAACGTTTTTTTAAACGGTTTTTAAATGTTTTTTAAACTTTTTTTTATCAGAAAAGAAACGTATCTCTTAACGTTTTTCAAGTGGACATTTTAACCAATCAGAAACGTTTTATGAAACGCTTCAAAGAAACATTTGTAAAACGTTTTTAAAACGAATATGCACTACCTGGGGTAGTTGCATAACAATATAAGCACTATAAATATTACTGCAAAGCGAATTTATGTAGTTTCCTATATGTTTTACCGCGTAGGAAAGTGCATTTTCTCTTTTTGTGTCTATTTTTCTGTCGTGATCACAAATTTCGCAATATACGGTAAATTTTAGCTATGAATGAATCAAAGTCTAAGATTCAATCTTTCTACAAAGACAAGACCATCTTCATTACTGGTGCTTCTGGTTTCATGGGCAAGGTCCTTATAGAAAAGTTGCTATACAGCTGTTCTGATCTCAACAAAATCTATGTCTTAATGCGAGCCAAGAAAGGTTGCAGTTGCGACAACCGACTTGAAGATATATTCAAATTACCTGTAAGATATTGTGTGAATTATATTATCTTTATATTATCTTTATTGTATCCTTAATGTCAAGATAATTTTGCACAGGATAATATTGCTATATATTCTGACATATTCTTATAAGAATCACATCACATGTACATACATTTGTACATTTGTATTTTCCATTTAGATTTTATTAATTTTTTTTTATTTGATACAACTAATTTTTATATTAAATTGTTAATTATAAATTGATTCTTATTCTTATCAAGATTAGCAATTAAGAAAGCTATATCAACTTTATTGACTTATTAGCTAATAATATAATATAATAGTATAATATAAAGAATACTTTAAGAGTAAGAACGACCAAATAAGTAACGTCTCTTATAAAAATTTTTCTATTTAGCGACATTTCAACTTTTCTAGGTACATTTTTTAATAATTTTTAAAAATAATAAAATTTGTTTTTAGAATAAAATGTATTATACACACACAATTTTGTTCCCAGGTAGCACACGTTCATTTTATTATACGTTTCTTAAACATATCCAATATTTTTTAATCATAAAGCATTAATAAGAAGCGTTTTTATAGAAACATTTTTAAAATTATAATTAAGAAAACGTATTTTTCACTTTTCTATAGACAAAATAAAAATTAATTTTTAAAATTAATTTCAAATGAATTTCAAATTATACATACATATATATATATATACAGGGTGAGCCATTTTAATTAACGCACGCAATTATTTCGGAAACAAAGCATTTTAGAGAAAAATGTTTCAGACAAAAGTTTTATGGTTTCGAGGGGGCCATAAGATGGTATCATTGGTTTGACCTTGAATAGTTATTTGAAGGTCACGTGAAGGTCGCTTCAATTTTTTTAAATTGCACCCCCTATTTTTTATTACATATTCTTGTAACTGACCTCGAAAGCTTTCCAAAACACTTATGATGAAGTATTTTTCATTAAGTATTTTTCGAGTTATGAGACTTGAAATTTGTATTATTTTGACATAAAATACAAAATATCTCGCAAAATATTCTTTTTTCTATAGTCTTACCTTAATACTTTTATGCACAGAATAATGGGGCAAATCAACTGGTATAAAGAAAACACATAGTTGTCTTAAAGAAAAAAATATGAATTTGCAACGAGCAGCTACACATTTTTACTTTAAGACAACTATATGTTTTAATTACACTAATTGATTTGCCTCATTATTCTGTGCATAAAAGAATCAGGGTAAGACTATCAAAAAAAAAGAATATTTTACGAGATATTTTGTTTTTTATGTCAAAATACTACAACTTTCAAGTCTCATAACTCGAAAAATACTTAATAAAAAATACTTTATCATAAGTGTTTTGGAAAGCTCTCGAGATGAGCTACAAGAATATGTAAAAATATATAGGGTGTTCCATTTAAAAAAATTGAAGCGACCTTCACGTGACCTTCAAATGACTTTTCAAGGTCAAACCAATGGTATCATCTTATAGCCCCCTCAAAACCATATAACTTTTGTCTGAAACATTTTTCTCTAAAATGCTTTGTTTCCGAAATAATTGCGTGCGTTAATTAAAATGGCTCACCCTGTATATATATATATATATATATATATATATATATATATATATATATATATATAGGGTGTTCCATTTTAACTTTGCCATCGAAATATCTCGTAAAGTCTAAAAGATACGAAAAAATGTTTCAAACAAAAGTTATAGGATTTCGAGAAGGACATCTGATGGTGACATTGACTTGGACCTAGGGGTCAAATTTAGAGGTCATTTCAAGGTCAATTTGAAATTTTTAAGCAGAACCTATTTTTTATTACATATTCTTGTAGCTTATCTCAAGAGCTGTCCAAAACACTATAATAAAGTATCTTTTCATTAAGTACTTTGCGAGTTATAAAGCTTGAAAGTTACAGTACCGCCAGCATTAGTATTATCCGATGCGCACTACGGAGAGGTTACTGGTCGGATTTTGCGCATCGTGTATACGCGTGCGCGCACTTGTGTGTTGCTTCTGTGTGTGTGTATGTGTGTTATAGCAGAGATAAGGACCCCGCAGTTCGTCACTCCTGCAGTATTTAATGACTCCGAACCTTCTCTGCTGTGTGTGTGTGTTTGTTCACGGTGCGCAAAATCCGATCAATAACCTCCCATGGTGCGTATCGGATAATACTAATACTGGCGCTACTGTAATTTTCAAGCCTTATAACTCGCAAAGTACTTAATGAAAAGATACTTTATTATATATGTTTTGGAAAACTCTCGAGATAAGCTACAAGAATATGTAATAAAAAATAGGGAGTCCTACTTAAAAATTTCAAGCTGATCTTGAAATGAGCGTATGAATGGGCGTATAGACACGTCTGACCTCCTTTCAAATACATCCCTATCTTTTCGAGGCTTGCCCCCGCCCTATTTTAGGGTCCATCCGCCACTGCTATTTGGTACAGTGGGGATTTCAGTATATACTAGAGGAATCTTAGGGGATGTGGTCACTCTACGGCGTTGTGCTCGTCGGTGCCGTTTCATACGGAAGGCCAGTCGGAAGCCAGCATGCACGCGAATACCTCCACCGGCACTTATTTGGTCAGCGAGCGACCTTTCAGCGATCCTCCGTGGCAATTGGCATTGCATCCATCGAATGAGATACCAACATCGCTCTGAAGTCGCATATCACTGTGTTAAAAAGCAGCATTAGGTGTGAGGTCTGGATAGCTCAGTGGTCTAGAGCAGTTGCCCGGAAAGCGAAAGACGGGTTCGATTTCCGATCCAGTCACTTGCGCCTTACATATTTTTCTAGTCTGCGAATATTGTTTTCTAGCAATTATTCGTTAAGCTGAAAAATGTGTGAATGCTCTCTCCACAGGATATGCGTCGATGTCGTTGCCACGGATGAATTCTGCCGCTCGTTGATCAAATGGGCGTATAAACACGACCTCCTCCCACATACATCCCTATCTTTTCTGGAAATTTCCCTCTAAAATTGATCCCTAGGTCAAAGTCAATGTCACCATCAACTGCCTTATTTTGAGCCCTACAACTTTCGTTCGAAACATTTTTCTCTAAAATGCTTTATTTTCGAAATATTTAACCGTTCCGGAATTTTTGGGACACTCTGTATATAATTATTATGAAAACTATATTAATTTCTATTTACAAATATATAAATAAGAATCGCTAAGAATCAGTATTTCATTGATCTCCAGTTGAAACGCTTATTTTTCGTTACTTTATCTTACAGGGTGTCCCATAGGATTGTGTTAAAACCAATCAGCTGTCATTTGCGAATGCATGTAGTTATTGACATGGCTAAAGCTGCGTTGAAAAAAGGAAAGTCTGCAATTTTGAATGGGTATAAATTGAATTGAACAGAATGTTTGCATATCAGTGTATTTATTCATGAAAAATATGCCAATATTTAAGTAAAGTTGAGTAAACTAGTAGATAAATATTTTCGAAGTGCGCACCATTTGAATCGGTACAGAATTCAAATCTTTTACGAAAACTCGTAAAAACTTTCTCTAACATATCGTCTTTTATGTTGTTGACAACTTTTTTAATCGCTGCAACTAAATCTGGAACTGTTTCCGGGTTTCCAGAATAACAATTGTCTTTAATGTACCCCCAAAGAAAGTAATCACATGGATTCAAATCCGGTGAGTATGATGGCCATTCTAGACCCCCCTGGGCAAATTTCGGATATCCCAGGCCGATGACTCGATTGCCATAAACTTTATGAATGACTTTTCGAAGACCTCCTTGGTTCTGTGTGGTGTCGCTCCATCCTGCATGAAATTATATCCTCTGATCAGGCCTCTTTTCTTTGCATGAGGGAAGAATTTTTTTTCGAGAAGCTGCTTGTAACTGTCACCAGTGACCGTTGATTCGAAGAATTGCAGGTAAATTCCTTTGACCGAGATCGCAGCCCATACCGTTATTTTTAATGGATGCAATGGTTTAGCGAGAGAAACGTTGGGATTTTCCGACCCCCAAAATCGATAGTTCTGCTTATTCACATAACCATTGAGCCAGAAATGTGCCTCGTCCGTATAAATTATTAATTTCTCATCAAGTTCTCCAGCCTCAAACATTCCATTTATTGTTTTGCAAAATTCGACTCGTTTTGCCATAGCGCGTTCGGTTAGCAATTGATGCGAGGTTATTTTATACGGATGCATATTCAGGAAATGTTTTAAAATCCTGTGCAACGTTGTTTTCGATATTTTAAGCGCTTGAGCACCTTTCCGAATGGATGCATTTGGATTTTGTTCGAAATAATTCTTAACCTTGTCAATATTTTTTTCTACGGCAATAGATGCAGACGGGCCTGGCAGATCATGTCTACGGTCTTGAATTGTTCCATATTGCATGAAATTATCGATAATTCTGTCAAAAACAACACAAAAATTGATTTTAATGGAGATTTATTGCCGAAAAATGAAGTAATATAACGCATAAATTTAAATAAATGATCAATTCTAACCTCTTAAGTGCCGTTTCGCTCGTAACTTTATGCGTTCCGTACTTAGAACGGAACCACTTAAAAGCACTGCTATATATTTTTCCTCTAGAAAAGAAGCACTCGATGAGGTAAACCTTTTCTTCTGTAGTTAAATTATTCATTTTGACGTGCTCGAACTTGCTTCTACCACAGCCAAAATAAAATTGCGAACCTTCAAATAGTCGATCGTTAACTGTAAGACCCTATCTGAAGTCACGGAGGAGCGTACCAACTCTACAGTTTCAACACAATCCCATGGGACACCCTGTATATCTCACTAATTATAGTTAATAAAATTATAGGAAGTAAAATTTTACTATAAAATCAGTGATCGCTAGTTAGTTCGTTTACCATTACGGTATTTTTCTCGTACTTAAGTTTTAATCATGAGAATTATATAAAGCTTGCAAAGGGCTAGATAGATAAAATTAAAAATTACTTCGATTTGATATCTGATACAATCTCAATAAAGGAACTTCAAATATTAAATCGATTTTATAAGTCGGACAAATAAATATATCCTTCAATAAACAAAAATGATCCTCCAATAAACAAAAATGATCCGTTCATTATATATTTAAGTAAAATAAATCATTATCTATTTAAAATGCATGTTCAATATACATGTAAATATAAATAAAATTTTTAATTTTATACGAAGATAAATTATAATCTAATAATATTGATTAAAACAATATTACTGATACTTTCGGTGAAATATTATTGATTTACAGTGCTATAATAACTTATAATTGCTGCATCAGTGACTCTATTTACTGTTTTCATCGATAATATACTGATTCACTTTTAAAGAGTGTGATAAATGCATTATTTTATTAATTCCATAAGAAAACAAACGTTTAAAGAATAAAAAAATAAAAGTAAAAGAGAAAAACGCATTTTAAACGTTTTTTAACAGAAAAGAAATATTTCTCTTAACATTTTTCAAGTGAACATTTCAATCAATTAAAAATGTTTTCAAGAGTCGGTTATAAAACGTCTCGAAGAAACATTTATGAAACTTTTTTGGAACGAATACATGCTAACTGGGATGTATTTCTCTCTCTCTCTCTCCCTCTCTCTTTTTCTCGTTTGGAAATTTTTATCATAGTCTATTGTATACATATAAATTATAACGTTTTATATAATTTGTTAAATTAATTTAATAGTACTTCAAAATGTTATAAGATTTCAAAAAATTAACGTTATTATCCTATTATTTCACATATGATGTGAATCAAAGATACAAATGAAAATATTATGAAAATTTATTATTAAATTTCAAATAAAAATAGATTTAATTAATTAAGGTTATTCAAACTAAAATGTTTTTAAACAATGAATGGTAATATATGCACGAGATTAGCAAATAGAACTGATATTTTTATATAGATGTTTCAAAGAATACGAACTGAAAAGCCTCAAGTTTTGAAGAAAGTGATACCGTTTAATGGTGACATATGTTCGGATAACTTGGGTCTTACTGTTAAAGAACGTGAGCATCTTATAAGTGAGGTAAACATAGTATTTCATTGCGCCGCGATTCTTCGAATGAATGCGAAATTGAAAAATGCCGTCGAAATGAACATGGTAAGATATTAGCTTCCATAAAGAAATTTAAATCTAATTTAAGTCAATTTAAGTTAATTACCAATGCAGTAAATTTGAACAATTAAATTTATATTTTCTATAACGTGTTGTTAATTATTTATATTAGATGCAAAGTTCTTGATTACAGTGTAATTTTTAAACTTTGCTCATACGATAGATTTTTATATAAAAATATAGATAAAGATATTTATTTTTAGAAAACCTTATATAAAAGCAACATAAAAATCAAAGGACTCCGCACAAATCTTATGAAACAGTGGTTTCAGTGAAATTGTCTAAAAGTTGGATATGTTTTAATTTATGACTACGTGATCAAAAGTCCCCATGAGCAGTAATTTTTAAAAATAATTTTTCGTTACAGACGTTCAAAACGGACAGATTCGCTGAAGATGTATTCGACATTACATATGGAAATATATTGATATATTCGCGTGTATGCATGAGTCTCTCTGTGTGTGTGTGTGTGTGTGTGTGTGTATTAAGCATAGTATAAGGTATTTTTTTGTTAAGTACTTTTCGAGTTATAAGGCTTGAAATAATTTCTTAATTTTATATAAACCATAAAATATCTCGTAAAATATTTATTTTTCGTTTATATTATCTCAATATTTTTATGCGTGAAATAATGGGAGGAATTAATTTGTACAATGGACACACATAGTTGTTCTTAAGAAAAATATATAATTTGCAATTAATGGTTACATATTTTTTCTTAAACAACTATGTGTTTTCTTTACACCAATAAACTCCTCTCATTATTTCACACATAAAAATATTGAAATAACATCATCGAAAATTGAATATTTTACGAAATATTTTATGGGTGTGTAAAATTAAGAAATGATTTCAAGCCTCATGACTCGAAAAGTACTTAACAAAAAAATTCTTTATTCTATTGTTTTGGAAAGCTCTTGAGATGAATTATAAGAATGTACGATAAAAAATGTGAGTTCCACTTAAAAAAACAAAGTTGAAATCCATATGACCTTAGCACATTCACTCAATGTTAAACCAATGTCATTATCAGATATCCCTTTCCGAGCTTTACAACTTTTATCTGAAACATTTTTTCATCCTACCACTTTCTGCGATGTTAATCGGGTGCACAATTAAAACGAGATACCCTGTATATACATATGCACACATACATAATATCATGACATCTTCAGCGTACGTGAATCTAATTGTCCGTTTTGAACATCTGTAACAAAAAATCTGTCCATTTTTAAAAATCGTGCACATTGGGATTTTTGATCAGGAACTCATAAACTAAGACAACTTTTACACAATTTCACTGAAATCACTTTTCCATGAGATTTGCGCGAGATCCGTTATAAATAATGAGACATAACCCATACAGCACAGAAGCTTGCATCAACATTGCTGCAATGATACAACATTGCACATAGCAGTGTAATGCTGCAGAAATATTGCAGAGACATTATTTTGTAATATTACTTTGGCAATGTTGCAGCAACATTTTAACATAGCGAAAATGTATAACATGTGTTTCTTTACTTGCCGCTATGTGGCGACACCAAACTTAACTAACTCGTATTCAAATTTTCATCTAAAGTAGATATAAGGCCTACAAAGGACTAATGTAGTAATTATATTTTTTTGTCTTGTGTCAGTTAAATTTCTGATAAACTGACTTGATTTATTTAATATTCTGAATCCTAATAAGGGATCTAGAATATTAAACAAATAATTTGTTTAATAATCTAGATCCCTCGTTGGGATTCAGAATATTAAACAGATTTTTCTTCATTGAATCGGTAAATGGGAAATAATTCATTTATTGCACGTATTAAAATATTCTGGTACCGAGTGTATGTAAAATAATTGTATGTATATTATTGAGATAAATATTTAATAAGACACATTTGAAAAAAACACTAATAGATATTTTTTTTCAAAGGCGGTAAATGTTTTTTTTCCTATCTTTCTTAAACATTTCTTTATATTTTCAAAGTTTATTTATTAAATTTAAAACGGTCTGCATTTGCAATAGCAAAACGCGTTTTAATATTGCAAATACGTTGCACCGTAACATTACTACAATCTTACATTGTAATATTTCTGAGGGCGGACATTTCAACGTTGCTGCAAGCTTGCAGTAATGTTGCAGAAAGATTTCGCAACTTCTATGCAATATTACAATGTTTCAATGTTAGGTCTATGCAACGTTTTTGCAATCTTTCGGTACTGTATGGGAATTTATCTTTTAGACTTAATTTTGCATATTATAATATTCTTAATGATTTATAAGACATGAGATTTTGACTTAATTTTCAAGAGAGGTACCAAAAGGGTACTAAACTTGGGAAAAGAAATGAAGCATCTGCAAGCTTTTATACATCTAAGCACAGCCTTCTGTCACGTTGGTCAAAAGGAAGTAGGCGAGCGTATATATGACTCCTCTAATGACCCTGAAGATATCATAAGACTCGTTCAATGCTTAGAAGATACTATCGATCTTATTACGCCAGAGTAATTAAAAATCGATGATTTTAATAATTAATAACATTCAGCATAAGCGTATCACGCGCAAGTATATATTTTATTTAGTCATTAATAATGTATTTTTTAAATTATAATTTTTTTAACTATTTAAAATATATAAAAATTTTAAATATTTGAATATTTAAAAATTATTATATAAATTAATGAAATAAACAAACTACATTCATGAAAGAATATTGATAAACAATATTAGTGTAAGTATAATGTTTATAACTAATGTTTATAATGTTTAATTAAATTATTTCTCTCTCTTAATTGTGTAAATGAAAATATATGAGATTTTGCGTGTTTATCTTTGCAATTTTTTTAGATTACTATACCCGCATCCAAATACTTATACATATACAAAACATTTGGCTGAAAAGTTGGTAGCTAATGAATTTCCCGAACTGCCTTGTTGCATTGCTAGACCATCAATTGGTAATTATTGGTATATCATATTAATTATAAAAAGATTATAAAATATAATATCTCGGCGAGTACTGTGTATGGACAAAAAAGAATATAAAAATTAATGAATCTCGTCGCAGTGTTTCCTTCTTACAAGGAGCCGTTACCAGGATGGGTCGACAATTTAAATGGACCTGTAGGATTATTTGTCGGTGGCGGTAAGGGTGTTATCAGATCGATGCATTGCAACGGCAATTATAATGTCGAAATTATACCAGTTGATCTTGCAATTAACGATTTAATCATAATTGCATACAAAATTGCCACTAGCCTGAGAAAGTAAGTTTCGATTTTGCTCAAACTTTTCTTCTGCAATAGTAAAATATATTATAATTTAAATTAAAGTGCAATTTATCATCTAATATTATGCTCATAATATAGACAAGTCTTTTTGTCACTAGTGCTCCTTAAAACATTCTTCTTCTTATCAAGATTATATAATATTTTAAATTGTTAAAGTATTCCTAATTAAAGTTTCGTAAATTGTTAAAATAGCTCCTTTTTTTTAAATTTTAACCTTTTCTTAAATTTATTGTCGCGACTTATTAAAAATATGAAATTACTACAATTTATTACAATTTACTACAATTTCTAAATTATTTAAAATTATGCAACAGAGAGCAATGTTCAAAAGCTTTTCATATGTTCTTTCATCGATTGCATTCTTTAACTATTTTATATTTACACAATTGTTACTTAAATAAATAAAAAATATTAATTTTTTCTGTTTGATTTGTCATATATAGTTCGGAAAGTATACTCGTAGTCAATATGACATCGCAAATCGATACATTGCGTGTCACATGGAGCGAGATGTTGAAGAAGGGTAAACAATTTGTTTACGAATATCCTTTCGAGGGACAAATTTGGTATCCAGATGGCGACATACATAGCAATAAATTTGTGCATAATATTATCGTTTTACTTTTCCAAATTATACCCGCATACTTCATCGACTTTCTGATGCTGGTATTTCGACGAAAGAGATTGTAAGTTTCATATATTTTAATATTTTTAGACATTATATACAGGATGTCCTAAACCACCCGTACACCTCTTTTCTTTCAAAAACTAAGCATTTTAGAGAAAAACGTTTTCGACAAAAGTTGTATGGTTTCGAGGGGGCCATAAGATGGTACCATTGGTTTGACCTTGAAGAGTAATTTGAAGGTCACGTGAAGGTCACTTCAATTTTTTTAAATGGAACACCCTAAGAAAAAATATGGAATTGGTAATTGCAAATTACATATTTTTTCTTCAAAACAACTATGTGTTTTCTTTACACCAATTGATTCCTCTCATTATTTTGTACATAAAAGTATTAAGGTAAGATAATCGAAAAATGAATATTTTACAAGATATTTTACGGTTTATGTAAAATTAAGAAATTATTTCAAGCTTCATAACTCAAAAAGTACTTAACGAAAAGGTACTTAATTATAGTGTTTTGGAAAGCTATCGAGATAAGCTACAAGAATGTGCAAAAATATATAGGGTGTACCATTTAAAAAAATTGAAGTGACCTTCACGTGACCTTCAAATGACTCTTCAAGGTCAAACCAATGGTACCATCTTATGGCCCCCTTGAAACCATACAACTTTTGTCGAAAACGTTTTTCTCTAAAATGCTTAGTTTTTGAAAGAAAAGGAGTGTACGGGTGGTTTAGGACACCCTGTATACTTTTATTGATTTATATCTATTGACATTTCTTGCTTCTTTACATGTAATTACACAATATTGTATATGTTACTGTATAAATTTCCTTAATTATTATCTTTTTTCGTTAATCTTACAAACAGTATGGTCAGAATTCAGAAACGAATTTTAGACGGTCTGGCGGTATTGCAATATTTCACCACGCGGCAATGGATATTTTATAATAAAAATATAATTACTTTGTGCAACGATCTAACACCATTAGATAAAAAAATATTTCCAACTATGGTTTATAATGTCGATGAAATGGAATACTTTAAGCATTTAGTCCTTGGTGTGCGGCAATATTGCATGAAAGAAGATCTATCTACTTTGCCGAAAGCCCGTCGGCATCAAAAAAAGTGAGTGTTCTTTATATAAATTTATTAAATTTCGCGATATTTTCGTACAATCAAACAATACCATTGCCATGCTAATAATAAAACCTGCTAAGTATTTTATAGAGGTCTTCAAAACATGTACAAACAATAAGATTTTGTCAATAAGCAGAAGAGAGAAGTGGATATATTTAATTATAATATTTGCGGAATTTTTGTATATTAATAATACATTTTTACATTTTTAAGCAAAAATATTTCATCACATATCAAAGAAGAAAAGAAGAAACTAAATATCTGAAGAAAATGAATATCTTTGAAATTATTTCTCATATAAATGTGTATTTTCTTCCTCAATGTTACAGATACATTTTCCGCTTATATTTCATGTTTATCTAAATTACATGTAATTACCGTTTCTGGTGCAACAACGATTTAATCCACTTTTCTCTAAAAATTTGAGAAAATTATTTTTTAGATTTTTAAATTATAAATTTAAACAAATTAAATTTTATAATATATTAATTAAAATTATATAATAAATCTAAACTTGAATTATATATTAAATCTAAATATATATTAAGATTAAATTCTGAATTAATTTTTTAAAATTAATTTCTTAAATTTCTTGGAAATTTAAAATGTATTTTTATTTAAAACTTTTATGTTATCTTATTCTATGAAGCTCATTTATTTCAGGATGTACGTTATTCATATCACGACAATATACTTATTTTACTACGGTATATTATATTTCATTTGTAACAATGTTGAAATAGTAAGATTTTTCTTGGATTACGTTACTGAGAAAATAAAATCGCTACCGTTTATAGGCAGATTCATAGACCATGTTTAAGAGTTTATTTGTAAAGCAAACGTTGTATTGCATTTGTGTTTATTGCACTATATACATAATTTGTGGAATGTAAAGATGAGAAAAGGAGAAACAATAATCTCTTGATTGTTCATTGACCGACTCATCCCTCTCTGTCTTACGTATTTGTATGTTTAAACTATAATACTTATACTTATGCGGAATGGGGTATGAATTATAGAGTGAAAGCGAAGCTCAATATATTATCAGTAATCTACTAATTATTATCAGAATTACTATCAGAAATCTTCTCACGACTATCAATATTAGCTGTAATATGAAGATAAAGACATTAGATTCTACATCGCGGACAGTTCTAAAAAGAAAATAAGTAAATCTTACTAAACGTTTTTATTAAATTCTCAATAAAAGTATAAATGTAACATTAATGTTTCTAAGGCACTTGAATAAATATATAGAATAAGTTTTTATGAAATATACATGTTATTCTTTTGACAAATATATTATTATGTTATCCGAAACATATGTATTTACTGAAATGAAAGATATATGTATATGTATATACAGGTTGTCTCTGAATTCAGTGCCAAAATTGATACAGCGGCTTTAGGACATAAAAACAAGTCAAAAATGTTAATAAACATATGTCCGAATTCGAACGGTTTTGTAATTATAAGGCAATAAAGTTGCTTTTTTAAGACAATATAAATTGAAATAAAGTTGTTTAATGTTCTTTATTTTGTTTAAAACTTTACAAAAAGTACTCAAAAATTTTTCTGTCGACTTCGATATACTTTTATTTCCCAAAGGAAAAAATTTAGAGCTGTAAAAAAATCAACAATTTATTAAGTGCTAGAAAGTTTCTTGTCTAAACGTGAAAAAGAATAAAATGAATTTTAACAATAAAATAAGAAGAATAGTCGATACAGAAACGCATATAAAAGGTTATTAAATAATTAGAAATACATGGCAGTAAAAAAATGTTTCTTTCTTTCTTCAGTAGAAAGCGCCGCTCACCTCACTATCAAAAATTCATCGACACAAAACGCAAAGAAATTGGAGAAAAAAGTAACTCGTCCTGATCCCACGATGAAATGTCCCAAATTATAAAATCCGTCCAAAAAATTAAAAGAGTCGAAGTGATAAAATTAGCGTAGTCCGAAAGATAAAAAGCGTGAAGGTCCTTCCGAAATCAATTCTTCAGATGTACAAGGAGAGAAAGCTATTTATTTATTAATAACGAGGTGGAAGCCTGTAAGAAAATTGCGCAAAAAAGAGCAAGCACAGTCAAGACAAAAAGAACTTATGCCAAGCATATTGTACAATAATTAAAAAAATAATTCTTAACCTCTGATGAAAATCATAAAAATTTCGCTTACAGTATAAAGAAAAAATAATCATTATAAAAGAACACAATGGAAATAAAATTTTAAACAATACTGTGAGATAATTGAAGGCAGGTGTAGAAATCATAGTAAAATACGTATACAAGAATAGAAGCGAAGATAGGAGACAAAGCCATGCGTAAAGAGTGAAGGAGTGTGGTCGCGAGGAATTCTGAAACATGGAATGGGAAATGTAGAAAGCATAGGAGAGAGTGGGGAAAGAGAGGAGGAAAAATGACGTAAAATTAGGAGGAAGATGGCAAGGAAGCGGGAGATATTATTGAAAATGTGACGCATTTACAGATAATAGGAAGATGAGAATCATCTAAAAATGCAGTGTCATTCTGAATATTCAAATCATTTTTTTGCTGGCAGATATACAGTATCTCAGATACAAGTCTTTTTTTGTAAGAGGATTTTGGACACTTTGCTTTATACAAAAAGGATCTGTTTGTTCGCATAGTTAATTTGTGCTTGGCGTTTATATTTATACTTCCCTCCTCTTGGTCACGGCGCTACTTCGTCGCTTGATATGTTTTATTTCACTTGCGTTTTATGTACTACACATTTGAACAGATTATGTAACATTAAATGTAGATTAAAGTGCTGAAATTTTTTGCTTTATTAACTTACGTAAAATAGTGTTTTTTGTTCCAATTATATGATAGCATCAAGATGTAAAAGGTATCATTAACTGGTATAAATTATTATAAACTTTAGACTTGTTTGTGCTGAATTCTTTTGCTTCATTAAATTATTACGAATTATTACATCTTATGCTTGAATTGTATTTGAGTTGCATTTTTTTAAATCGGATTTAATCATTAATATCACATCATGTATGAGAGATGTATAAGAAATGGAAATTTTTAAGCGCTTGATATTGAGAAATTATATTGCTGTATAGTTATAACCAATTTTGTCTATATTAATTATACAAGCACTGCCAATAAGTCAATATTTAAGTTATACAAGAATTAAAAATTATTAAAAAAACATATTTAAACGTAATTCACATTTTTACCTTATAATTAATTTTATATACAATTATATATAATTATATATACATTTTTTTCGAATTATATCATATAGCAGAAGGAAATCAATGGCTCGCGCGAAGTTCTCGCAATGTTATGTTTTAGTTAAAGGATAGTCCTTATTAGGCACTTTTTAATTTTGTTTGATTTTTGGCTAATAATAACCTCACAGACGTTCCCGTATTACATTAAAAATGTAAAAATATAAACATATTTAGGAAATTAAAAGATAATGCAAGTTAGTATGAAATTTCAAAATTGCATATCTCAGGAACGAAAAAAGACCGCCGTAAAATTCAAATGGTGTATTACTTAGAAATGAATTCTCTACAATCTACAGTATGTCAAAATAAAAATTTTTCGAGCTGTGTAACCTAAAGTAAGTATTGTTGCGTCCGCGGAACGATATTAATCGAACGCGCGCGACACAAACGATCGGCACACGCTAATTACGCGGCACCCGCGCACTCGTAAATAAGAACTCGGTTGTTAAGAACTCAAGAAGTTTAATGAACACAACACTGAACTCAGAGAACACAGAATGTAACGATAATTAACAAGCCGCGGATCGAGACGCGTCCGCTCAGCCCGACAGCTGGCTCCGGACTGCAATATGGTGCCGGAAAACAACAACACGCCGGTTGTCAATAAACAGCCCTCCTAGTGATGATGTACGGGAGATCACAGGAAAGTAGGCGCTCAGGGATCAATAATCCAGGGACGCAACACTGCCCCCCCCCGTCTTCCAAGATTGTCGTCCCGACAATCAGAAACAGAGGGTGATCCAACGCTGACTCAGAACTTCATGCTCCGATGTCGATTTTAGAATACCAGCGAATTTCCTTGTTCTACCCTGGGCTCCTGCCGCAGGTTACCGAACAATTCGCTATCGGATCCACTCGCACATCTGCACAAGTTTTTGCCGACCCAGGGCACCGACGAATCCTTCTGCTCTACCCTGGACTGTTGCCACAGGTTACCGAGCGATTTCGTTTTCATGGTCCCAGTCGACCGTCAGCCTCTTGAATCGTCGACTCCAGGGCCCCGACGAACCATCTTGCTCTACCCTGGGCTCCCGCCGCAGGTTACCGAGCGATTCGCCATCTCGAACCCAATCGACTTTCAAGTCCCTCTCGTTACGACCCAATCTTCCTGCCAACTTGGAAATCTTCAGACAAGGGGGGGGGGTATTCTCCGTGGACCCATCGTCCTTCGTGGACTCCCCAAGTCCCTGCCTCGGTATTTACCCTACAACCCGCGGGAAAACCACGGATCAAAAACCGCGGGTGAGGCAGCCTTCGACGATTCCTCTCCCAAGATGGTTCAGCTCGTTGTTCAGCTAATCGAGTTGATCGATGCTCAGTAGATCGAGAGCTCTAGAAAATAAATTTACTTATCTTATCCTTACCAACAATAAAATTTCCCCGACCCCCTTAAAAAAAAATTAATAACAATAGATAGAAATTTTCCGGGCTCCAATCTACTTTAACAATTCTAAGTTCTATCAAGAAAAGGAGCTAATCTATCTGCATGTACCACCTTCTTCTTGTGCCGAAGAGTTCTTTGAACACAATAAACCACATCATTAAATTTCTTCACTACCGAATAAGGGCCCTCCCAAATTGCTCTGCAATTTCTGAGCCTTCCCTTTACTTCTTCGAGGATTAAACAACCAGACTCTATCTTCCTCTTTGAAAAGAACTCTTCTAACTTTCCGGTCGTATCGGGCTTTCATCTGAGAAGACTTCAAAACCATACGTTCCCTAACACAGGAATGAATCTCCTCTAGTTTCTCTTTTAATTTTTCTACATAATTTCCCCCTGGAGGCAATCTCTCTTCATAAAATCCAGGACTTCCTCTCAACAAATTCACAGGCAATCTAAGCTCTCGAGCAAAGTATAATTCTGCAGGAGCCACCCCAGCAGTTTCATGCTTTGAAGATCTGTAAGCTAGGAGAAACATAGGTACCCACTGATCCCAATCTCTCTGGTTTTCAGAGATGTACTTCGCCAAATAATTAATTATCGTCTGATGCTGACGTTCTACTTGGTCATCAGACTGAGGATAAAGAGCAGTAGTTCTTGTCTTCTTGATTCCGAGCAGCCGCATCAATCTTGAAAATAACTGCGACACGAAATTCTTCCCCTGATCTGTATGAATTTCAATAGGCACCCCGTGTCTGGAAACAAACTGATTAACAAAAACCTCAGCCACTGTCTTAGCTCTAATATTTTTCACAAGGAAAGCCTCCACCCACTTCGTAAAACAATCAACTATGACAAGTAGATATTTATTCCTTGACTTAGTCAACGGAAGAGGACCAAGGATATCCATCTGAACCCTTTCCATCGGAGCTTCGACGTTGTAAATTTGTAATGAGGACTTCCCTTTTCCCAAGGGACCTTTCTTTGAAACACAAATCTTACACGTCCTGCACCATGTCTCCACGTCCTGTTTACAGCTAGCCCAGAAGAATCTTTTTCGGATCTTTTCCAGAGTTTTATTTACTCCAAAATGCCCTCCCGACGGAGAATCGTGCGCTTCTTCCAAAATTTCTTTAACTCGATCACGAGGAACGATCAGTTGAAGAAAACTAGTTTTAAGATTCGGGGCTTCCCATTTCTTATAAAGAACTCCATCCTTTAGGACCAGAGAATCCCAGTAAGACCAATAAATCTGAGCAGAATCATCTCCGACAGGAACCTCCGAATGCAAAAGCCTCTCTCCTGTTTCCTTCCCTTGCAAAATAAACGAAATACTAGAATCCTTTCGTTGTGCTTCACGCCATTCCTCAAGATCTTCGCCTTCCAATACAATGCGAGCAACCACCTTTCCGGTCTCTTCCGTGCTCTTCCTCTCGACCTTGGCACAATATGCACAACCGTTTGCCTCACAAAACCGTCTCGATAATCCATCGGCGTTTTTATGGGACTGTCCTTTTCGATGTACTATCTCAAAATCAAATTCCTGTAATCTTTCCAGCCAACGAGCCAATTGTCCTTCTAGGTCCTTAAAAGACATCAACCACTTTAATGACATATGATCGGTACGAATCACAAACTTACGACCTAAAAGATAATGACGAAAAGATTTTAAAGAATCAACTACCGCTAACAATTCCCGACGGATAACACAATAATTCCGCTCGGCTTACTTAGTACTTTACTAAAATAAGCAATCACTTTTTCTTTCCCCATCTGCTTCTGGGATAATACCGCACCGATACCGACATTAGAAGCATCCGTATCTAGTAAAAATCCATCTTCCCCCTTAGGAAAAGATAACACCGGAGAAGAGGTTAACATAAATTTCAATTTCTCAAAAGCATTTTGGCATTCACTTCCCCAAACGAATTTAAACTGATTTTCCGTTAACGTATACAGGGGTTTTGTCAAAGAAGAAAATCCTTTCACAAATTTCCGATAGTACGAACAAAACCCAAGAAAACTTCGCAATTGTTTCCTCGTATGAGGCGTCGGCCAATCTCTCACGGCAGCAATCTTTTCCGGATCCGTAGTAATGCCCTCCTCAGAAATTATATGTCCCAAATATTTAACCTTATTTTGAAAGAAACTACATTTTTTTGGATTAATTTTCAAATTAACTTCTCTGAATCGCGAAAATACCATCTTTAAATTTTCCAACATTTCATCAAAACTTTTTCCAAAAATAATCACATCATCTAAATACACTAAACATTTCTTTGATAACATTCCATGTAAAACTTTTTCCATCAAACGCTCAAATGTAGCAGGAGCGTTACATAAGCCGAACGGCATTACCGTAAATTGCCAAAGACCTCTGCCGACAGAGAAAGCCGTCTTCTCCTTGTCCTCAGGACGGACTTTTAATTGCCAATACCCACTCTTTAGATCAAGCGTAGAAAACCAAAAATTACCTGATAGCTGGTCTAAAATATCGTCAATTCTGGGAAGAGAGTACGAATCCTTTACCGTCACATTATTCAATTTCCGGTAGTCCACGCAAAATCTCAAAGTACCGTCCTTTTTCCTTACCATAACAGTCGGAGAAACCCAGGGACTCTGCGATTCCTCAATAACTCCTTGCGTCCTCATATCCTCAAGAATTTTATCTACCTCTTTTCTCATCTGTATAGGAATTCGACAAGGCACCTGCTTTATGGGGGAAGAGTCTTTCACATTGATAACATGTTCAACAATATCACAATTACCCGCCATGATCTCCTCAGAAAATACATCATGAAAATTATTCAAGAAGTTAGCAAAAATTTTCCTTTGAGCAATTTCCAAATTCACAGAATTATTCTCAAAAAGTTCTTTCAAGATAGATGAAACTGTAGGAGAATCTTCAATCCGAGAACAATTAAAAATTTCCTTTTCACTCAACCCCGATTCATTGAATTCACGATCAAAAATATTTTGCAAACCAATCCTTCGAAGAAAATCTGCTCCCAATAAACAATCATCATTTATTTTGGCAACGAACATGGGAATCAGAATAGAATATTTTCCAATTTCTACTTTAATCTCAACCTGAAATTCGACTAATACCTTTTCTCCCGTCGGGTACCTCAGATTACATTTCTTTATTCGAATCTTTTTTATATTTCTATCTACCAACTTCTTATTTAAGACTGAAATATCGGAGCCCGTATCTATCTTAAAAGAACACTTTTTATCATTAACCTTTCCAACATAATAAAAATCATCTTGTTCTATTCTACAAATGCTTAGATCTACAAAACGATTAACAATCGGGGCTTCCCGCGTATAAGTCGAGCTCACCCCGCGCAGCTCAACTAAACCGCGTTTCCCCTTTCCTCAGGACATTCTGCGCGGAAATGTCCCGCTTTCCCACAGGTCCAGCATTCCTTCCCTTTTGAAGAAAAATTATTCCTTCGCCATCTCCCTCCCGAAGGATTTTCTCTTTTCTTTTCCTCATTCTTTTCTCCCTTCTCTTTCTCTTTTCGCGCGTCGTTCCTCTCCGCCTCTTGATAAACCCCTCTTTCAAAATTTCTACTAAATCTCCCGAAATTTTCCTTTTTTCTATCAAAACTCTCCCCTTGAATGATTTTAACCGCCTTTGCTCTCTCGACAGCCAAATTCAGTGAGGTTATTCCCTCTAATTGAAGAGTCCTCCTCAAAAAGTTATCCGAAAGAGCCGAAACAAATTGTGCGCACGCAATTTTGTCTCTTACCGCGAAAGGACACTCCGGGTAAGCTAATCGCGACAATCTCTCTAACTCGGCACCGAGAGAAGCCAAATCTTCCCCGAATTTTTGTCTGCGATTCGTGAAAAGAGAATAATAATTCTGCGTTAAATTTCCCTCTCCGAAAAGAAGTTCAAGCTTTGATTTCAATTCCGGGAAACTCACTTTCAAAATTTTCTACGTTTTCTAGGACCGTTCGCGCTTTTCCCCTTATGCTTGTTTCTACCAACGTCGTTTAACTTTAATCTTAGCTTAACTCACTCTTTGTCTCCTTCTAACTGTTCCTTAAGAAAGAGACAAAGAATGAATTAAGCTAAGATTAAAGTTAAGCGGCGTTGGTAGAAATGGCCATTAGACTCGCGGCCAAAGCAATTGTTTTCGTCGAATCATCCCAATTATTCGCGCGCGCGATCAAAAGAAATTGGGAGAGGAACTCCCGCAGCGGAACTTTCCCATCAAAAATATCGGGCTTCAATTTGAAGCCCGTTCTCGCACGAAAATCATTATTCGCTACATCCCCGCAAGCTCTATTATTGGAAGAACTTAGCTGTGGCTGAGACCGGCTACCCCGCAGAAGCTGCAGCTCCTCATCCTGCCGGCGAAGAGTTGCGGCGATTTCTTCGTCTCGCCGCGCCTGCTCCTCGCGCATACGCCGCATCTCAAGCAGAACGGTCTGCAGAGCCGTCGTCTCCGTTGCCCTCGCCGTCTCCGACGCCGCCGACTCCGACGCCGCCGATTCCGTCGCTCTCGGTTCCGACGGCGGCTCGGATTGCTCGCGCTTCCTCCTCTTTGCGACTAGCGTTGTCATCGCACGAAGAAAACACTGCGTGTCCGTCTATCCCGGACGAGCCCCCAAAATGTTGCATCCCCGGAACGATATTAATCGAACGCGCGCGACACAAACGATCGGCACACGCTAATTACGCGGCACCCGCGCACTCGTAAATAAGAACTCGGTTGTTAAAAACTCAAGAACTTTAATGAACACAACACTAAACTCAGAGAACACAGAATGTAACGATAATTAACAAGCCGCGGATCGAGACGCGTCCGCTCAGCCCGACAACTGGCTCCGGACTGCAATATGGTGCCGGAAAACAACAACACGCCGGTTGTCAATAAACAGCCCTCCTAGCGATGATGTACGGAAGATCACAGGAAAGTAGGCGCTCAGGGATCGATAATCCAGGGACGCAACAGTATTTACCACATATTTTTCATAATATACTTATTTAGATATTTTATATATGAGAATTAAATTTCTTTATTCATTGTACATTTTAAAAGTTATACTCAAGGAACAACTTTTTCGATAATTGTGCAATTGATGATATTAAATATCTATTCAACGGACAAATAAAAGTAGATTGGGCGTAATAATCATAGTTTGTCAAAATCATTATTTTGGACATTTTGCTTTATGCAAAAGAGATCTGTACAAGTACTGTTTTTGCATACTAATTTGCACTTGGCGTTTATATTTATACTCCCCTCCCCTACATTGTATAAAATTTCATTAAAATCAAAATTTTTGGTTCGCGAGGTTTCCTTGTTAATAATGCTGTAACTCCTGTACATAGGTAAAACTGTTGACAAGCCGAAAAGAAATTTTTATCAGAGATGTGCAAAATGGGTGTTCAAACCTATTTGAAATAGAAAATGCAAAATAGTTAGAACCTTTCCATTTGAAAATGCAAAATGCAAAATGCTTTTTAGACACCCATTTAAAATAGAAAATGGAAAATAGGCATTTTTAAAATGGTTTTTAAAATGAAAATGGTTTTTTAAATATTTACATTTTTATATTTATTTATATTAAATTCTTATTTTTATTATTCATATTTCTTATTATTATTTCTTATACTTATTCTTATATCTTTTAATATAAACTTGAATTACAAAAATTGAATATAAACATTTACATATGGGATTACAAAAAATGTTTACTGACGTTGTTTATATTCAGTTATTCTTCTAAAACAACATTTTGGTTGCAATACTCTTAGAAGTGGAATGTGCTTTCAGAAGAACAAGTTTTTCAAAGAAGAAATCCCCCATTTTCCTTCTGCAAGATCTCATAATTAATTCGCCATACGAGAGAAAACGTTCTGCTGAACTCGGAAGGCACGTATTATATTTAAGAAATATTTTTTTGATTTAATAGGACTTCAACATTGAAAATAATGTGTCTCTATCTTGTAAGTATTGAAGAGCCTCTAAATCTCCTGTTGTCTCGTTTGTGGATGATGAATCTAATGAGTCATCTTGGAACATAAAATATGATTCGTCCCTTTTCTTTTTTTTCGTACTACTTTCTTTTTGATCATTTTCATTCTGTTTCAATTTTCTTGTTTCCATTATAAAAATAATACTTTTACATGTTCTTTTCTTTCTTTCGGTACCTATTTCATTTTTAAAAAAGGATGACTCACTGATGCCAAGATGGCATCATTTACTGTTGATTCGAAAAGCAAAAATTGCTTGAACTGCAGTTTGAAGTTTCTCTCTATTACTTCAATTAAATGACCACAATATTTAAGATTTTCCATTTTCAGAAACGAAAGAATTGTGACAATCCTCATCAATTCAGGCAATAGTATTCCATAGTATGTATTTTTTTCTCCCTGTAAACTTTGTATGGCTGCGGCTATTGGCTTTAAACACTTGATGTATTCACTCAAAAATTGCAAATCTGTTTCCTTAAAGAGCGGAAATTTTAAAATTTTCAGTACTTCGTTTAAATGTTCCTTCACAATTAAGAGATCGTTTACTGAGTCGTAATAAGAATTCCACCTTGTCGGGCATGGAGAAGTAGAAGATTTTCCTGTTGTATCCAAGTAAGTTTCACAAGCTTTCGGTGATTTAACGCATAAATTCCAAAGTGCTTGACACTTCCCAAAATCAGAATAGTGGATTTTTTTAGAAGCATTACTTTCTGCCATTGCTTGTTTAGTGTCTACAGCTGCAATTAAATGTAAAGTGTACGTGGCACATCTTTCGTGACTAGGCAGTTCATAATCACTTACGTAGTCTTTGACAGGTTCAAGAAAAGTTTGTGGAAGCAAATCATTGTCTTCATCAATTTCATCATCTTCGTTATCTTCATTATAACTGGCTGTATGGTAGTCATTGCTTTGTTGACAATTTGATGATGATATGTCAATAGATTCGGATCTTCCAAACATCTTAAAAGCTTTTACCATGTTTGAACCATTATCGGTGATTGTTTTCGTAATTTTGCATAATTTTAAATCAAACTCAGAGTGCACCTCACTTATTACTTCGGCTACTTTATCATAATGTGCTACCTTGAATTTTCTACAGGCGGTAGCAGCTTCTTCTCTTTTCAATGTGCCACTGTCGATCCAATGAACCGTCATGCCTAAAAAGCTACGTTTTGATGATGATCAAACGTCCCCTGTGGTGTACACAAAATCTGCAATTTGTAAAGATAGTTTTATGTTAGTCATAACTTGATGATATTCCTCGTCAATTCTACGTATAAGTGAACTACGTCTACCCAAGATTTTGGGTGTTTTCGAAAGTTTATTTGCGCCTTCTATTAATTTTTCAAAAGATCTAGATTCTACAATAGACAAAGGTACCATAGTTTCTATTACAAAGTCAACAATTAAGTTGTCCAAATTTACTATACCACTCAAGGTTGTTTGCTTCATTTTTTTATGGTATGTAATACTGCCTCTTTCATCAGATTTTCTTTTCATATTCATATGGGATTATGTTCATATTCTTTTAAAACATCTGCATGTCTTTTTGTCTAAAAATAGATTTAAGAAAAAACATTAAAAAATTTTTCTAGATGCTTAAAAAGAGTCGTTTTAGTTTAGAATCTAGATCTATAACTTTTCACCATGTTCTGCACGGAATTGAGTACATCCAATACTACGACTGTGGATTCTTACTGTTAGATTTCAAACAGAAAAGACAAATTATATCCATCCGCTCAGTGAGTGAGTCTATAATTTATCTTATATCAACATATATACACATAAAAATTACAGGGATAACAGATTAGGTCTATGTGCGTAGTTAAGAAGAATAAAATGTGAACACTCATCAATCAAAATAAAATAACTAAATAAGTATGCAAACTAATTATACAGGGTGTCAGGGAAATTTTTGCCCACACGAAGTAAGGAGGTAGATTGGCTCAAATTAAGAAGGAAGGACTTGTACTGTTTTGTGATATTCGCAATAATTAACGAAAAATTAAATAAAGAATATCGGCCAATCTGCGTGAGTAGAAGCGCGCGGCGACGAGTCGTCTGACTGTAATCTTATACTAGGCGCGCGGCGAAGCGATGGGCGAATCGTTCTCCGAGACATGATGGTGGCGTGCGATATATCGCAATACCGCGCCGAAAAATGACCCGTCCTTTTAGTGGTGAGAAAATGATGCGCTATCATTTCCACACCGCCTTACGGTAGATAGCATGGTGCGCTTTTTTTATAGTGATTTCCCCTATAGGCCTATTCCACTCTCAATTTAAATATTTGTGAAAATTGTTCAAAATGCCGTTACTGTACGCTGAATGTATCGTAAATGTAAAAAATTTATGATGACAGTACCTTCACAAAAATAGATCCGTGGTTGAAAATCCCTCGATAAAATGTGTTACACACATAATGATACGAACGTAATCCATTACACGTAAAGCGTGATGTACCGCGTATCGCGAAAAACCAAATTCGTGTGCCACATGACGTACGCTAGTTCCAGGATTTTCATAAAATGCTTCCAGAATCCTTTCTTCATTTCGTACACGAAGACGCACTGCTGGACTGGTTATCCCGATATTATGCACGACACCCAGTTTCACATAATTATTGCAAAACACGTAAAATTGTACGTCCACTTTTATCTCGAAAGTTTTCGAAAATGTCGGCTAATAACAAGACATCGATTTTGAGGTATAAATCGCTATATTCGCCTAGCGTTCGAATGGAGAATCGCTTCCAGATATTCTCGGCGTGCGCGTAATCGGTCTCGGATACAGTTTCACCGGTCAAGGAACTGTAAAATGATTCGCGCAGTGGTAAACACGTATTTTGCAACTTGTCAACGGAATCGATATATTCGTACGCAAAGACGCCTTTCCGTGTTAATAAATTGAAATTTCCTGTTGATAAATTTTGAAATTCCGATTTTAAAATTTTGAGTTTATCTTTATCTAAAAATGATGCCAATTTGTCGAGACTCGATGCGAGAAATTTGAATAAATCGATAAAACGTAATTTTACTTGATTTTTTTACTTTTCTTCTTTAAGATCGACATTTTTAGTAAACGAAATATACTTTTCTTTAGTTATTGGAAGTAACTCGATTTTCCCTTCGAACGCTGTGGCTATTTCCTCGATAATGAAATGCGAATCGTAACCGGATAAATTGTGAAAAACTATGGGAATGCAAAAAGATTCTTTATAATTTAGATTACAATTTGAATGGGCGGGACCTCTGTACCGCCCGGTCAGATGGCAATGATCGTGTACGCGTGTATCGTCTTCCGCGAATGGTTTTTCACATATATGACATTGAGTAGCGTGATGAAATTTTTCCCACTCCTCGGGTGTTAAATCTACCATAAGGACATTAGTAGTTAAAATACTTTTTACACGCAATGCTAAATTTTTAATGTCTTCAACGAACCATGCTATACAATCAGTACTGCGACGAGAATGGTACGCCGATAATGATTCGTCGTACGAGCAATGTACATAATATGCGATACTAAATACTTGGTGGTGTTGATACACGTTCTTCTCTTTCTTCGTCTTGGTCAAAACGCATTCCAAATCGGCGTATACGATGAATGGAAGCCGCTCCTTCCGATTAAAGTTGTTGAACTCGAGCCACTTGTCCTTATCGCTCGGTAACCGGATAGCGCAATCATTCATCTCACGGCAGTCGACCATATGAGACTGCAACTTGTCGTCCGAACTAAAGTAATGCAGGCATCTGTAAAAGAAAAACATTTTTTTTTTTAAGATTTGAACAATTTGTTATATAACTTATAATTATATAAATTAAACTTACCGGTCACATATATATTTCCTATGATCTTTTTTGCTCAGTTGCGAGCTCACGAGTCGAGATAAGTTCTTGATCCACGCGAAATGTCCGACGTTGTTGCCGTCTTCCACGTATAGCAGATTCACATGCTTATCCCGCTTTTGCTCCGTAAGACGTATTGGGACAATGCCTTCGTTTTCAATGCTATACACATTGATCGAAACGTTGTTAACAAGTTCAAATTTCTTAATCCGATTCACAGTCACTGGAAACTCAATGTCCTGGAGATTCAGCACTGTCGCGTAATGCGGATACGAGGATTCCCGTTCCGCGTTCCTTTCTGCGGGGTATAGAGCGGCGATCACTGCCCACGTGAAACACGCATTGTCTTTTGATTGCACGTTAATGACCGCTCTTTTCGTCATAATCTCCCGCGGCAATTTAATGTGACATCCCGCGCGCATAGGAAGAAATGAAGAAGAAATATGTAATTTGCAATTAACAATTCCATATTTTTTCTTAAAAACAACTATGTGTTTTCTTTACACCAATTGATTTCTCTCATTATTTTGTACATAAAAGTATTAAGGTAAGATAATCGAAAAATGAATATTTTACAAGATATTTTACGGTTTATGTAAAATTAAGAAATTATTTCAAGCCTCATAACTCAAAAAGTACTTAACAAAAAGGTACTTAATTATAGTGTTTTGGAAAGCTCTCGAGATAAGCTACAAGAATGTGCAAAAATATATAGGGTGTTCCACTTAAAAAAATTGAAGTGACCTTCACGTGACCTTCAAATGACTCTTTAAGGTAAAACTAATGGTACCATCTTATGGCCCCTTCAAAACCATGCAACTTTTGTCGAAAACGTTTTTCTCTAAAATGCTTAGTTTTTGAAAGAAAAGGGGTGTACGGATGGTCTAGGACACCCTGTAGTTTATCACCGCACCAGTCAATATACGACTCTCGAACGCCGTATCAATCTCACGCCACATAAGTCCATTTTGACGCGCGCTACATCCGGCACCCGCGTGTACGAAACGTCCGCGTAACAAATTTTTCAAACCCTCGAGGCGCGCGATCCGAGCAATTAATGATTGTCGATTCCCGATCGATAATCGCGGTCGTTTGATTCGACTTTGCTCTTCCAGTGACTCGATATACGTATCGCATCGTTGCTCCCACGCAATGTAATCTTCCAGCGAATTCACCAAAGTGGATTGCTCTCGCAAACTTTGTTCCTCCATATTGTATCAGACTTGCGAAATGCGCTTCCCAATGATAGTTCCGGATGTACTTTAGCGAAAATACTGGCGGGGTGTGCCTCTTTATCATGATTTATATACTGTCTCGTGCATATCATCAAACATTCTAGAATGATTTCATCTTAAAAAATTCCCCGGAATAACGTGTGCAATTTAACCTTGATAATTTCGCGTTTTGTCACATTTGAAAATCTAACGTGATTGCATCAGGAGCAGCCGTACATCGGCGCTCGATTTTAGCGCATTCAGCTAAATCTTTGTTCTGATGCGCAATTTAACCTTGATAATTTCGCGTTTTGTCACGTACATTTGATCGCATCAGGAGCAGCCGTACATCGGCGCTTGAAAATTTTTGTTATATTCAGCTAAATCTTTGTTCTGGGGATGATGATATCATCGCAGCCGTACACCGGCGTGATAAAATTTTAGAGGAAATTAAAATGTTGCGTCAGCAATCCCCTCTACATCGCAATTTGCGATACTATTTGAATTAATAATAATTCTAATACGATCAGTATTACATCAATCGCGCGTGTGAAAGGTTCACTGAAGAAATCACCATGAATTTTTACGTTCCGATTCGAAACGGTGGAACTCCACCGTGTAAGAAGCAAAAATATGACACGTAAGTTTCGATCGTTTAAAAATTTTATTTATTAATTTTTTAAAATATTGATCTAATTATTTTATATTTTTATAGCATTCAGCCTCGTTGTGCGACTCGTATACTTGGAAGAAGATACGCTCTAACCCCAACGTCGTACAAATATTTGGACATTGGAATAAGCGTTGGAGCTGTATCATACGTGGAGCTGATTCTCGGCGATAATCGAGGCAATCGAGTTAGATCAAGAGTGTTACCTTTTTCAACGTGGAATTTGTTGATGCAGAAGCAAACAGACGTTGAACAATTTCTACAATCGACTGCTCTCCCATTAAGGATTGGAGATTTATCGATCGAAATGTATCAATCGAAAATTGTAAAACTCACATTATGCGAAAATTCTTTGTACATGAAACCACAAACATTATTACATTTATTTAATTTTGAAAATTGTATCGATCATATGCACAATTGGTTTTGCGAGAATACGTATCTCGTGAATGAAAAATTTAAACAATTTGAAACTGTATTACAACGTAACAATATTACTACTGTATGCGATGCTGTAAAAACGATACACGATAGTAATGTCTTTAACAGCGAATCATTAATTGATTGCGAATTATTAACATGTGCTGTAAATGATATTCTTTACGATGCGTGCAATAAATAATTATTTTTTATTCCATCTGTGATTTTAATTCTTTCCTTCCATACGAATAAGAATAGTTGACAATTTTTTTCAACACGCTCCGCTAAAGATGTAGAGAAATGCTGAGGTAGATGAGACGTGATGCTCTAGTTGGAATGAGACAAAAGATATTAAAAGATATATAATGAAGAGGAGTCTGCAGCATTAGAATATTATTTCTTTCGTTGTTCTTTGCGTTTCGTTAGTCTTGTGTTTTGTTGGTCACATATAATGGTTGAAGACGACATTATTATCATCGATGACGAAGATGTTATTATCGTCGACGAGGACATTGAAGAGGTTGTTATCGTCGAAGATGGCAACCAAATGGATGTTGATAATCTAGACGAATCAGACGAGGATGGCTCTGAGGAAGAATCCGAGGAGGAAATACCATCTTTAGTGAATTCAGATTATGCTAGTGATAATGATGAAGAATTAAGACTGAAAAAGTATAGACATTTAAACGCGATGGAAATAAATAATCTGGATGTTACCATAAAAATGTGTCGCATCAAATACTATTATTATGATGCTGAAGAAGGAACTAAGTATTGTTCAGACTGTTTTCTGAGATTGGCATCGTCGTTTCGTAAAGCCGATTCTATTCGAAAACATAAAACGGATTATTGTGCCCTATTAATAGGGCAGTTATTGTAAAGAATGCAAAAAATCATTGCATCAAATAATACCATGCGACATGTGTCCCATTTGCACAAATTAAGATAAATGGATCATGGATAACATTGTAAGTAACTTTCAATTTATAATACATCAAAAGTCCTAAAATAAATTATTAAAAACTATTCAAATGTATGTCTTTTTCTGTTCCAGGAGCGGCTCCCCTCAGCCCGGCGCATCGCCTCCTTAGCCTTCCAGGAGCGGCCTCCCCCTTAGCCCGGTGCATTCCCCCCCCAATATATAAATATTTTATTATTAAATTTTATATTTTACATATTTTTAAATTAAATTTTATATTTTATTATTATTTTATTAAACACACACATTCTAATAAATTGTATATATTTTAATTTAAAAAAAAAGAAAAAATTACAATTATTTATAATTGTATTCCGCCTTTCCTTGCGCTCCCATCCTCTGGCATCTCTCTCTCGCGCTAGTTGTAAGTCTCGCGATATCTTCGTTGCGCTCTCTCTCTCGCGCGTTAATCATAAGTCTCACTATCTTCGGCACGCGTCATTGTTCTTTCGCGCTATCTCTTTCTCTCGCGCTTAGATAGAATAAGTATAGTAATCTCTCTCGCACGCGCTATGACACGAAAATGTATTTACACTTTAATAAATGTATATTTTATATTTATAATTGAAAAAATGTATTTATTTACACACCTTTCCCTTGCGCTCCCATCCCTTGCGCTATCTCTCTCGCGCTAGTTATAAGTCTTTATCGTTGTCTCTATCACACTCATCATTATTCTCGCGCTATTATCGTTCTCTCTTTCGCACGCGTTGTTCTCACGATATTATCGTTCTCTCTCGCACGCGTTGTTCTCGCGCTATCGTTCTCTGTCTTTCATATGCTTGTCGCTATCACTCACTTACCTTTGCGTCGTCCTTCTTCCACCTATGCGCCATCTTACAATGCGTCATCCTTGTCGCACGTTGATGCCATCCTTGTCGCACTGTCCTCTTCACACACTTAGCGCTATCCTTTTCCCACACGTAGCGCTATCCTTCTCACACCTTCGCACCGTTCTCCTTCTGCGGATCCCACTTCTCCTCGCGGACCCCCTCGTCCATCGGTCACGACGCGGATCCCCCTTCCCCGCGCGGACCCCCTCGTCCATCGGTCTCGCCGCGGATCCCCCTTCCCCGCGCGTGACGTCACTCCCGGCGCGCCACAATTCCCTCCTCCCTGCGCGTGACGTCACTCACCCCCGCGCCGCGGTTCCCCACGCACCTCACCCCCCCTGAGAGGACCTGAGTTAGAACCGGCCTAGCTATACTACTACTATATGTTTTTTACTTGTTTAGAACAATTTATACATTTTTTAAGTTTTATATCATTTCAAGTTATTATTATATTATTTAGTTTGTATTATATTATACATATTATATGTTTGTATTATTTTATATTACATTATTTAATTTGTTGTAATGTGTTCTCTTTTTTGAAAGTGTAATTTGTATAATCATTATAAATATTCATTATCAAAATTTTTTTTACAGAAATCGGCGCTTTATCTATGCTCACAAAATACTTTGAAAAAGACCGTTACTAGGATTATGAGAATATTGTTTACAAACGAAGTAACTGCAAAATTCAGTTGGACTGGACAAAAAGAAAAGAAAGAGAAATTTGAAACGCTGTTTTTATGGAAAATCATATTTGGTAAGAATAGATTTATAATTTATTTAAATCTGAAATTTTATTCAAAACTTCATTTCTTTTTGTAAAAGTAGAGTTGTTAATATTACAAAATATTTATAATTTTATATTTTAACTTTTCCTTTCATAAATTGTATCACGTATTGACACGCGCAACATAATCTGCTTGTTGTCATCGAGCAATCTGCGCCTCGAGTGCGCTATGCATTTAATGTGTTTCTTTCTTGAAGTAAGATTAATAAATAATAAATATATAATAATAAATGTATAATAATAATTTAACTTAATGAAACGCTTATAAATATAGTTTTTCATGAAAAAGGATATAATACCATTTTTTTAATTTTTATAATTATTTTTATAATTAGTAAAGTAAAAATTATATTTTTTATACAAATGTGTTAATGCTATTTTCAGATTTAAAAGAACATTTCTTAAAATATATTGTAAAATTGTTAATAATAAGTGGCACGTTTAAACTCTATTTTTTGCGTGGCACGAAATTTCATATACTCTATATTTTACATGAACTTTATTTCACTTTAATAAAAAAAATATATTTACATTAATAATGTTTAAATTTATTTTTTAATATGTTCTATGATCATTTTAGATGTTATAAGAAGTAAATTCAAGGATGTCAGTGAAGGAGATGTAAGCGCACTTCTTAAAATTTGGTTGTCCCATGCACAGGACCGGATAAAAAGACAGAAATGATTATTTCTCTAAAAAAGAATTTTAGAACTTAGTATTAATAATGTCATATATTTACTTAATCTTTTATAATTTCTATTTAGTGGTTAAGATACTTATTTAATATAAAGATTATAAATGCAAAGATTATAATTATAAATGCTGTTTTTAAAAATATTGTTTCTTTTATAAAAAGATTAGAATTTTTTGTTATACAACAAATTAAAAGATATTTATATAAAGTTATAAAGAATTTTAAAAGTAAACAATAAAAAAAAATTTTATTTAATGAAAATAAAATTTATAATTTTTTATTTTCCTATATATTCTTCGCATTTATTAATAGACAATATTTATAAACTATTATTTTTTTAATATTATTTATAGAATTTTTAATAATGGTTATAGAATATTAAATATTTATGATTTATAATATTAAATACTAATATTTTTTTAAGGTTCATATAATATTACAATAACATTAAATAATATTATTTCTTTAATATATATTTAATATTATTAGGAGCGGACATATAACCATCTATTAGTATTTCAAAATTGTTATATAAATATTATAAAATATTATATTTAATATTCTAAGAATATTTCTAACATATTACTTAATATTAAATAATATCACGCGCTTATAGGGTTATGACCTGTCACTTTTAATTTTACGAAAATCTTATAATGATTATTTGTAGATGTAACTTTTTTTCCTTTCAAATCGAAATACAATTGAACAAAAAATGTTAAAGAGAGAATGGTACATTTTGTAGAGATAATACAGATTTTATGACTCATAACAACTTCATTTATCAATGTCCCCTCTATCACTTTGAGTAATTTAGTCAGCGTGAAAAGAATAGAAAATGAAAGTTTGTATAATGAGAAAGGTGCGTAATGAACACGAAACCTTAATGCAGATTATGTATCTTTAACTGACGCATATTATTAATTACATAACATAGAAAATTTCAATTTTGCAATTTCTGAATATATTTAAGTTTGATTAACACTGTATCATCAATGTCAGTCAAATTTTCCGCTCTTTTTTTATCATCACAATCTTGAAATCTAATAATGTAAACAAGTGGCAGGTATAATCGCCGAAACATCATCATCGCTAATCATGAAAATTGCTTCAAATTTAAACTTTTAATATTTAATATACATTGACATACATATTACTACAAAACAAATATGATTAAGAAAAAATATAAATTATGTATTTCGTGGCTTTTAATTTCATTTAAAAAATAGCATGCAATGACATTTTATGTTATTCATAAGTTTGTGGCAAAAATTATTTATGTGTTTGCTATTAATATTATTTATGATTTTATGTTTATATTTTTTTTAAATGGATACTGCATTAAGAAACTTTGTTCGTTTCAGTCAATTTTAAAATTAATTTCAGATGCCTTTGTTAAAATTAGAATTTCAAAATCCCCTACATATAAATAATTTGTACATATTCAAATATATGATATATATTGCAACATCTACAGGTATTGCAAAATCTATTTATATGGTCTTTTTGGTAAAAGTAATTATCCCGGATACTCGTGATTTCTTTATTGGCTTCGAAAAAATTTACTGCTAAGGTTATAGATTAAATAACAATTTCTCGAGCCTCGAATGCATTTATTGTAGTCTTTTACAATTTTCTCAGTAAAAAATAATCGCAATATATATTCTCAAGGATAACTCGCGCGATATTACACACTTATATAAGTGCAAATACAAATTACATCATTTATATAAGTGCAAATACAAATTACATCACTTATATAAGTGCAAATGCATTCTTAAAATTTCATGAAAATGACCTGACAACTGATCTTAAATAATCTTTTTCATAATTTTTTTAATAACAAAGTAACTGTACAAGTAATATGTGTACATGTATATTTGTTTTATTTGTATATGTATATTTATAATATGTATATTTGTGTACGAATCGATATTGAAAAACTTTAGTACTCGATAAATGTGTACAAAATAATGAGAGGAATCAATTGGTGTAAAGAGAACACATAGTTGTTTCGAAGAAAAAATATGTAATTTGCAATTAACAATTACATATTTTTTCTTAAAAACAACTATGTTTTTTCTTTAGACCAATTGATTCCTCTCTTTATTTTGTATATAAAAGTATTAAGGTAAGATAATCGAAAAATGAATATTTTACAAGATATTTTACGGTTTATGTAAAATTAAGAAATGATTTCCAGCCTCATAACTCGGAAAGTACTTGAAAGAAAAATATTTTATTATAGTGTTTTGGAAACCCCTCGAGATAAGCTACAAGAATATGCAATAAAAAATAGGGAGTTCCATTTAAGAAATTAACGGTGACCTTCACGTGACCTTCAAATGACTCTCCAAGGTCAAATAATTGTCACCATCTTATGTCCCCCCTTGAAACCATATAACTTTTGTCTGAAACTTTTTTTCTACAATCAAAATTAAAAAAGTTATTCGGAGTGATCGATTAAAATGGGACACCCTGTATACATATAAACGTTTTTTTATCAGAAAAGAAACGTATGTCTTAACGTTTTTCAAGTGGACATTTTAACCAATTAGAAACGTTTTACGAAACGCTTCAAAGAAACATTTGTAAAACGTTTTTAAAACGAATATGCACTACTTGGGGTAGTTGCATAACAATATAAGCACTATAAATATTATACTGCAAAGCGAATTTGTGTAGTTTCCTATATGTTTTACCGCGTAGTAAAGTGCATTTTCTCTTTTTGTGTCTATTTTTCTGTCGTGATCACAAATTTCGCAATATACGGTAAATTTTAGCTATGAATGAATCAAAGTCTAAGATTCAATCTTTCTACAAAGACAAGACCATCTTCATTACTGGTGCTTCTGGTTTCATGGGCAAGGTTCTTATAGAAAAGTTGCTATACAGCTGTTCTGATCTCAACAAAATCTATGTCTTAATGCGAGCCAAGAAAGGTTGCAGTTGCGACAACCGACTTGAAGATATATTCAAATTACCTGTAAGATATTGTGTGAATTATATTATCTTTATATTATCTTTATTGTATCCTTAATGTCAAGTTAATTTTGCACAGGATAATGTTGCTATATATTCTGACATATTCTTATAAGAATAACATCACATGTACATACATTTGTACATTTGTATTTTCCATTTAGAAACATTTTTCTCTAAAATGCTTTATTTTCGAAATATTTAGCCGTTCCGGAACTTTTGGGACACTCTGTGTATAATTATTATGAAAACTATATTAATTTCTATTTACAAATATATAAATAAGAATCGCTAAGAATCAGTATTTCATTGATCTCCAGTTGAAACGCTTATTTTTCGTTACTTTGTCTCACTAATTATAGTTAGTAAAATTATAGGAAGTAAAATTTCACTATAAAATCAGTGATCCCTAGTTAGTTCGTTTACCATTACGGTATTTTTCTCGTACTTAAGTATTAATCATGAGAATTATACAGGGTGTCAGTGAAATTTTAGCCCACGCGAAGTAAGGAAGTAGATTGGCTCAAATTAAGAAGGAAGGACTTGTACTGTTTCGTGATATGCGCAATAATTAAGGAAAAATTAAATAAAGAATATCGGCCAATCTGCGTGAGTAGAAGCGCGCGGCGACGAGAGTCGTCCCACTGTAATTCTATACTAGGCGCGCGGCGAAGCGATGGGCGGATCGCTCTCCGAGACATGATGGTGGCGTGCGATATATCGCAATACCGCGCCGAAAAATGACCCGTCCTTTTAGTGGCGAGAAAATGATGCGCTATCATTTCCACACCACCTTGCGGTAGATAGCATGGTGCGCTTTTTTTATAGTGGTTTCCCCCATAGGCCTATTCCACTCTCAATTTAAATATTTGTGAAAATTGTTCAAAATTTTACCGTACGCTGAATGTATCGTAAATGTAAAAAATTGATTATGACAGTACCTTCACAAAAATTGATCCGTGGTTGAAAATCCCTCGATAAAATGTGTTGCACACGTTGGTAATGATACGAACGTAATCCATTACACGTAAATTGTCACATGACGCACGCTAGTTCCAGGATTTTCATGAAATGCTTCCAGAATCCTTTCTTCATCTCGTACACGAAGACGCACTGCTGGACCGGTTATCCCGATATTATACACGACACCCAGTTTCACATAATTATTGCACAACACGTAATATTGTACGTCCACTTGGTTTTCGCCCGGAAAATCATTCCACGTAAAATACGGCCGCGCGATAAGTATTTTCTCCCGCTAGCCCGTATATTCCTGAAGAATACACTTCATTTTCACTATTAATTTACTACGCGAACACAAGATTTTTACTAAAACCGTCTGAGCTCTCGCAGGCTGTTGCCAGAGTGCATACGCCAGCAGCACGCAACTACAGCTGAGCGGACATGCGAGTGTAAGCGTACGTGTGAGCTCGGCGCCTGCGCATTATGATTACACTCACATGTCCGCTCAGCTGTAGTTGCATGCTGCTGGCGTATGCACTCTGGCAACAGCCTGCGAGAGCTGAGACAGTTTTAGTAAAAATCATGTGTTCGCGTTGTAAATTAACAATGAAAATGAAGTGTACTCTGCAGGAATATACGGATATGATTGTGGCATACGGGCTAGCGGGAGAAAATACTTATCGCGCGGGCGCAATTTACGTGGAATGATTTTCCGGGCGAAAACCAAGTGGACGTACAATATTACGTGTTGTGCAATAATTATGTGAAACTGGGTGTCGTGCATAATATCGGGATAACCGGTCCAGCAGTGCGTCTTCGTGTACGAGATGAAGAAAGGATTCTGGAAGCATTTCATGAAAATCCTGGAACTAGCGTGCGTCATGTGACAATTTACGTGTAATGGATTACGTTCGTATCATTACCAACGTGTGCAACACATTTTATCGAGGGATTTTCAACCACGGATCAATTTTTGTGAAGGTACTGTCATAATCAATTTTTTACATTTACGATACATTCAGCGTACGGTAAAATTTTGAACAATTTTCACAAATATTTAAATTGAGAGTGGAGTAGGCCTATGGGGGAAACCACTATAAAAAAAGCGCACCATGCTATCTACCGCAAGGTGGTGTGGAAATGATAGCGCATCATTTTCTCGCCACTAAAAGGACGGATCATTTTTCGGCGCGGTATTGCGATATATCGCACGCCATCATCATGTCTCGGAGAGCGATCCGCCCATCGCTTCGCCGCGCGCCTAGTATAGAATTACAGTGGGACGACTCTCGTCGCCGCGCGCTTCTACTCACGCAGATTGGCCGATATTCTTTATTTAATTTTTCGTTAATTATTGCGCATATCACGAAACAGTACAAGTCCTTCCTTCTTAATTTGAGCCAATCTACCTCCTTACTTCGCGTGGGCTAAAATTTCACTGACACCCTGTATAAAGCTTGCAAAGGGCTAGATAGATAAAATTAAAAGTTACTTCGATTTGATATCTGATACAATCTCAATAGGGGGAACTTCAGATATTAAATCGATTTTATAAGTCGGACAAATAAATATCCTTCCAATAAACAAAAATGATCCGTTCATTATATATTTAAGTAAAATAAATCATTATCTATTTAAGATGCATGTTCAATATGCATGTAAATATAAATAAAATTTTTAATTTTATACGAAGATAAATTATAATCTAATAATATTGATTAAAACAATATTACTGATACTTTCGGTGAAATATTATTGATTTACAGTGCTATAATAACTTATAATTGCTGCATCAGTGATTCTATTTACTGTTTTCATCGATAATATACAGATTCACTTTTAAAGAGTGTGATAAATCCATTATTTTATTAATTCCATAAGAAAACAAACGTTTAAGGAATAAAAGAAATAAAAGTAAAAGAGAAAAGTGCATTTTAAACGTTTTTTAACAGAAAAGAAACATATCTCTTAACATTTTTCAAGTGGATATTTCAATCAATTAGAAATTTTTCAAGAGTCGGTTATAAAACGTTTCGAAGAAACATTTGTGAAACATTTTTAGAACGAATATGTGCTAACTGGAATGTGTTTCTCTCTCTCTCCCTCTCTCTCTTTCTCGTTTGGAAATTTTTATCATAGTTTATTATATACATATAAATTATAACGTTTTATATAGTTTATTAAATTAATTTAATAGTACTTCAAAATGTTATAAGATTTCAAAAAATTAACGTTGTTATCCTATTATTTAACATATGATGTGAATCAAAGATACAAATGAAAATATTACGAAAATTTATTATTAAATTTTAAATATAAATAGATTTAATTAATTAAAGTTATTCAAAGTAAAATGTTTTTAAACAATGAATGGTAATATATGCACGAGATTAGCAAATAGAACTGATATTTTTATATAGATGTTTCAAAGAATACGAACTGAAAAGCCTCAAGTTTTGAAGAAAGTGATACCGTTTAATGGTGACATATGTTCGGATAACTTGGGTCTTACTGTTAAAGAACGTGAGCATCTTATAAGTGAGGTAAACATAGTATTTCATTGCGCCGCGATTCTTGGAATGAATGCGAAATTGAAAGATGCCGTCGAAATGAACATGGTACGTAACAACAGATTTGCTTCCATAAAGAAATTTAAATCTAATTTAAGTCAATTTAAGTTAATTACCAATGTAGTAAATTTGAACAATTAAATTTATATTTTCTATAACGTGTTGTTAATTATTTATATTAGATGCGAAGTTCTTGATTACAGTGTAATTTTTAAACTTTGCTCACACGATAGATTTTTATATAAAAATATAGATAAAGATATTTATTTTTAGAAAACCTAATATTAAAGCAACATAAAAATCAAAGGACTCCGCACAAATCTTATGAAACAGTGGTTTCAGTGAAATTGTCTAAAAGTTGGATATGTTTTAATTTATGACTACGTGATCAAAAGTCCCCATGAGCAGTAATTTTTAAAAATAATTTTTCGTTACAGACGTTCAAAACGGACAAATTCGCTGAAGATGTATTCGACATTACATATGGAAATATATTGATATATTCGCGTGTATGCATGAGTCTCTCTCTGTGTGTGTGTGTGTGTGTGTGTGTGTGTGTGTGTGTGTGTGTGTGTGTGTGTGTGTATAAAGCATAGTATAAGGTATTTTTTTGTTAAGTACTTTTCGAGTTATAAGGCTTGAAATAATTTCTTAATTTTATATAAACCATAAAATATCTCGTAAAATATTTATTTTTCGATTATATTATCTCAATATTTTTATGCGTGAAATAATGAGAGGAATTAATTTGTACAATGGAAACACATAGTTGTTTTTAAGAGAAATATATAATTTGCAATAAATGGTTACATATTTTTTCTTAAACAACTATGTGTTTTCTTTACACCAATAAATTCCTCTCATTATTTCACACATAAAAATATTGAAATAACATCATCGAAAATTGAATATTTTACGAAATATTTTATGGGTGTGTAAAATTAAGATATGATTTCAAGCCTCATGACTCGAAAAGTACTTAACAAAAAAATTCTTTATTCTAGTGTTTTGGAAAACTCTTGAGATGAATTATAAGAATGTACGATAAAAAATGTGAGTTCCACTTAAAAAAACAAAGTTGAAATCCATATGACCTTAGCACATTCACTCAATGTTAAACCAATGTCACTATTAGATATCCCTTTCCGAGCTTTACAACTTTTATCTGAAACATTTTTTCATCCTACCACTTTCTGCGATGTTAATCGGGTGCACAATTAAAACGAGATACCCTGTATATACATATGCACACATACATAATATCATGACATCTTCAGCGTACGTGAATCTAATTGTCCGTTTTGAACATCTGTAACAAAAAATCTGTCCATTTTTAAAAATCGTGCACATTGGGATTTTTGATCAGGAAGTCATAAACTAAGACAACTTTTACACAATTTCACTTTTCCATAAGATTTGCGCGAGATCCGTTATAAATAATGAGACATAATATATCTTTTAGACTTAATTTTGCATATTATAATATTCTTAATGATTTATAAGAGAGATGAGATTTTGACTTAATTTTCAAGAGAGGTACCAAAAGGGTACTAAACTTGGGAAAAGAAATGAAGCATCTGCAAGCTTTTATACATCTAAGCACAGCCTTCTGTCACGTTGGTCAAAAGGAAGTAGGCGAGCGTATATATGACTCCTCTAATGACCCTGAGGATATCATGAGACTCGTTCAATGCTTAGATGAAGATACTATCGATCTTATTACGCCAGAGTAATTAAAAATCGATGATTTTAATAATTAATAACATTCAGCATAAGCGTATCACGCGCAAATATATATTTTATTTAGTCATTAATAATGTATTTTTTAAATTATAATTTTTATAACTATTTAAAATATATAAAAATTTTAAATATTTGAATATTTAAAAATTATTTATAAATTAATGAAATAAACAAACTACATTCATGAAAGAATATTAATAAACAATATTAGTGTAAATATAATGTTTATAACTAATATTTATAATGTTTAATTAAATTAAGTTATTTCTTTCTCTTAATTGTGTAAATGAAAATATATGAGATTTTTGCGTGTTTATCGTTGCAATTTTTTTAGATTACTATACCCGCATCCAAATACTTATACATATTCAAAACATCTGGCTGAAAAGTTGGTAGCTAATGAATTTCCCGAACTGCCTTGTTGCATTGCTAGACCATCAATCGGTAATTATTGGTATATCATATTAATTATAAAAAGATTATAAAATATAATATCTCGGCGAGTACTGTGTATGGACAAAAAAGAATATAAAAATTAATGAATCTCGTTGCAGTGTTTCCTTCTTACAAGGAGCCGTTACCAGGATGGGTCGACAATTTAAATGGACCTGCAGGATTACTTGTCGGTGGCGGTAAGGGTGTTATCAGATCGATGCATTGCAACGGCAATTATAATGCCGAAATTATACCAGTTGATCTTGCAATTAATGATTTGATCATAATTGCATATAAAATTGCCACTGGCCTGAGAAAGTAAGTTTCGATTTTGCTCAAACTTTTCTTCTGCAATAGTAAAATATATTATAATTTAAATTAAAGTGCAATTTATCATCTAATATTATGCTCATAATATAGACAAGTCTTTTTGTCACTAGTGCTCCTTAAAACATTCTTCTTCTTATCAAGATTATATAATATTTTAAATTGTTAAAGTATTCCTAATTAAAGTTTCGTAAATTGTTAAAATAGCTCCTTTTTTTAAATTTTAACCTTTTCTTAAATTTATTGTCGCGACTTATTAAAAATATGAAATTACTACAATTTATTACAATTTACTACAATTTCTAAATTATTTAAAATTATGCAACAGAGAGCAATGTTCAAAAGCTTTTCATATGTTCTTTCATCGATTGCATTCTTTAACTATTTTATATTTACACAATTGTTACTTAAATGAATAAAAAATATTAATTTTTTCTGTTTGATGTGTCATATATAGTTCGGAAAGTATACTCGTAGTCAATATGACATCGCAAATCGATACAATGCGTGTCACATGGAACGAGGTATGGAAGAGAAGTAAACAATTTATTCACAAATATCCTTTCGAGGGACAAATTTGGTATCCAGATGGCGACATACATAGCAATAAATTTGTGCATAATATTATCGTCTTACTCTTCCATATTATACCCGCATACTTCATCGACTTTCTGATGCTGATATTTCGACGAAAGAGATTGTAAGTTTCATATATTTTAATACTTTTAGACATTATATATATTTTATCAATTATTACCTGTTGACATTTCTTGCTTTTTTATATGTAATTACACAATATTATGTAACTGTATAAATTTCTTTAACTATTATCTTTTTTCGTTATTCTTACAAACAGTATGATCAGAATCCAGAAAAAAAGTTTAGACAGTCTGGCCGTATTGCAATATTTCACCACGCGGCAATGGATATTTTATAATAAAAATATAATTATTTTGTGCAACGATCTAACACCATTAGATAAAAAAATATTTCCAACTATGATTTATAATGTCGATGAAATGGAATACTTTAAGCATTTAGTCCTTGGCGTGCGGCAATATTGCATGAAAGAAGATCTATCTACTTTGCCGAAAGCCCGTCGGCATCAAACAATGTGAGTATTCTTTATATAAATTTATTAAATTTCGCGAAATTTTCGTACAATCAAACAATACCATTGCCATGCTAGGAATAAAATCTGCTAAGTATTTTATAGAGATCTTCAAAACATGTACAAACAATAAGATTTTGTCAATAAGCAGAAGAGAGGAGTGGATATATTTGATTATAATATTTGCGGAATTTTTGTATATTAATAATACATTTTTTACATTTTTAAGCAAAAATATTTTATCATATATCAAAGAAGAAAAGAAGAAACTAAATATCTAAAGAAACTGAATATCTTTGAAATTATTTCTCATATAAATGTGTACTTTTTTCCTCAATGTTACAGATACATTTTCCGCTTATATTTCATATTTATATAAATTACATGTAATTACCGTTTCTGGTGCAACAATGATTTAATCCACTTTTCTCTAAAAATTTGAGAAAATTATTTTTTAGATTTTTAAATTGTAAATTTAAATAAATTAAATTTTATAATATATTAATTAAAATTATATAATAAATCTAAACTTAAATTATATAATAAATCTAAATATATATTAAGATTAAACTCTGAATTAATTTAAATTTAAAATTAATTTTTTAAATTTCTTGGAAATTTAAAATGTATTTTTATTTAAAACTTTTATGTTATCTTATTCTATGAAGCTCATTTATTTCAGGATGTACGTTATTCATATCACGACAATATACTTGTTTTACTACGGTGTATTATATTTTATTTACAATGTTGTAACAATGTTGAAATAGTAAGATTTTTCTTGGATTACGTTACTGAGAAAATAAAATCGCTACCGTTTATAGGCAGATTCATAGGACATGTTTAAGAGTTTATTTGTAAAGCAAACGTTGTATTGCATTTGTGTTTATTGCACTATATACATAATTTGTGGAACGTAAAGATAAGAAGAGGAGAAACAATAATCTCTTGACTGTTCATTGACCGACTCATCACTCTCTGTCTTACATATTTGTATTTTTAAACTATAATACTTATACTTATGCAGAATGGGGTATGAATTATAGAGTAAAAGCGAAGCTCAATATATTATCAGTAATCTACTAATTACTATCAGAATTACTATCAGAAATCTTCTCACGATTATCAATATTAGCTATAATATGAAGACAAAGACATTAAATTCTACATCGCGGACAGTTCTAAAAAGAAAATAAGTAACTCTTACTAAACGTTTTTATTAATTCCTCAATAAAAGTATAAATGTAACATTAATGTTTCTAAGGCACTTGAATAAATATATAGAATAAGTTTTTATGAAATATACATGTTATTCTTTTGATAAATATATTATTATGTTATCTGAAACATATGTATTTACTGGAATGAAAGATATATGTATATGTACAGGGTGGCTCTGAATTCAGTGCCAAAATTGATACAGCGGCTTTAGGACATGAAAACAAGTCAAAAATGTTAATAAACATATGTCCGAATTCGAACGGTTTTGTAATTATAAGGTAATAAAGTTGCTTTTTTAAGACAATATAAATTGAAATAAAGTTGTTTAATGTTCTTTATTTTATTTAAAACTTTACAAAAAGTACTCAAAAATTTTTCCGTCGACTTCGATATACTTTTATTTCCTAAAGGAAAAAATTTAGTGCTGTAAAAAAATCAACAATTTATTAAGTGCTAGAAAGTTTCTTGTCTAAACGTGAAAAAGAATAAAATGAATTTTAACAATAAAATGAGAAGGATAGTCGATACAGAAACGCATATAAAAAGTTATTAAATAATTAGAAATACATGGCAGTAAAAAATGTTTCTTTCTTTCTTTAGAAAGCGCCGCTCACCTCACTATCAAAAATTCATTGACACAAAACGCAAAGAAATTGGAGAAAAAAGTAACTCGTCTTGATCCCACGATGAAATGTCCCAAATTATAAAATCCGTCCAAAAAATTAAGAGTCGAAGTGATAAAATTAGCGTAGTCCGAAAGATAAAAAGCGTGAAGGTCCTTCCGAAATCAATTCTTCAGATGTACAAGGAGAGAAAGCTATTTATTTATTAATAACGAGGTAGAAGCCTGTAAGAAAATTGCGCAAAAAAGAGCAAGCACAGTCAAGACAAAAAAACTTATGCCAAGCATATTGTACAATAATTTAAAAAATAATTCTTAACCTCTGATGAAAATCATAAAAATTTCGCTTACAGTATAAAAAAAAAATAATCATTATAAAATAACACAATGGAAATAAAATTTTAAACAATACTGTGAGATAATTGAAGGCAGATGTAGAAATCATAGTAAAATACGTATACAAGAATAGAAGCGAAGATAGGAGACAAAGCCATGCGTAAAGAGTGAAGGAGTGTGGTCGCGAGGAAATCTGAAACATAGAATGGGAAATGTAGAAGGCATAGGAGAGAGTGGGGAAAGAGAGGAGGAAAAATGACGTAAAATTAGGAGGAAGATGGCAAGGAAGCGGGAGATATTATTGAAAATGTGACGCATTTACAGATAATAGGAAGATAAGAATCATCTAAAAATGCAGTGTCATTCTGAATATTCAAATCATTTTTTTGCTGGCAGATATACTGTATCTCAGACACAAGTCTTTTTTTGTAAGAGTATTTTGGACACTTTGCTTTATACAAAAAGGATCTGTTTGATCGCATAGTTAATTTGTGCTTGGCGTTTATATTTATACTTCCCTCCTCTTGGTCACGGCGCTACTTCGTCGCTTGATATGTTTTATTTCACTTGCGTCTTATGTACTACACATTTGAACTGATTATGTAACATTAAATGTAGATTAAAGTCAACATGCTGAAATTTTTTACTTTATTAACTTACGTAAAATAGTGTTTTTTGTTCCAATTATATGATAGCATCAATAGATGTAAGGTATCATTAACTGGTATAAATTATTATAAACTTTAGACTTGTTTGTGCTGAATTCTTTTGCTTCATTAAATTATTACGAATTATTACATCTTATGCTTGAATTGTATTTGAGTTGCATTTTTTTAAATCGGATTTAATCATTAATATCACACCATGTATGAGAGATGTATAAGAAATGGAAATTTTTAAGCGCTTGATATTGAGAAATTATATTGCTGTATAGTTATATCCAATTTTGTCTTTATTAATTATACAGGCACTGCCAATAAGTCAATATCTAGGTTATACAAGAATTAAAAATTATTAAAAAAACATATTTAAACGTAATTCACATTTTTACCTTATAATTAATTTTATATACAATTATATATAATTATATATACATCTTTTTCGAATTATATCATATAGCAGAAGGAAATCAATGGCTCGCGCGAAGTTCTCGCAATGTTATGTTTTAGTTAAAGGATAGTCCTTATTAGGCACTTTTTAATTTTGTTTGATTTTTGGCTAATAATAACCTCACAGACGTTCCCGTATTACATTAAAAATGTAAAAATATAAACATATTTAGGAAATGAAAAGATAATGCAAGTTAGTATGAAATTTCAAAATTGCATATCTCAGGAACGAAAAGAGACCGCCGTAAAATTCAAACGGTGTATTACTTAGAAATGAATTCTCTACAATCTACAGTATGTCAAAATAAAAATTTTTCGAGCTGTGTAACCTAAAGTAAGTATTTACCACATATTTTTCATAATATACTTATTTAGATATTTTATATATGAGAATTAAATTTCTTTATTCATTGTACATTTTAAAAGTTATACTCAAGGAACAACTTTTTCGATAATTGTGCAATTGATGATATTAAATATCTATTCAACGGACAAATAAAAGTAGATTGGGCGTAATAATCATAGTTTGTCAAAATCATTATTTTGGACATTTTGCTTTATGCAAAAGGGATCTGTACAAGTACTGTTTTTGCATACTAATTTGCACTTGGCGTTTATATTTATACTCCCCTCCCCTACATTGTATAAAATTTCATTAAAATCAAAATTTTTGGTTCGCGAGGTTTCCTTGTTAATAATGCTGTAACTCCTGTACATAGGCAAAACTGTTGACAAGCCGAAAAGAAATTTTTATGTATTTTTATCAGGGATGTGCAAAATGGGTGTCCAAACCTATTTGAAATAGAAAATGCAAAATAGTTAGAACCTTTCCATTTGAAAATGCAAAATGCAAAATGCTTTTTAGACACCCATTTAAAATAGGAAATGGAAAATAGGCATTTTTAAAATGGTTTTTAAAATGAAAATGGTTTTTTAAATATTTACATTTTTATATTTATTTATATTAAATTCTTATTTCTATTATTTATATTTCTTATTATTATTTCTTATACTTATTCTTATATCTTTTAATATAAACTTGAATTACAAAAATTGAATATAAACATTTACATATGGGATTACAAAAAATGTTTACTGATGTTGTTTATATTCAGTTACTCTTTTAAAACAACATTTTGGTTGCAATACTCTTAGAAGTGGACTGTGCTTTCAGAAGAACAAGTTTTTCAAAGAGGTAATCCCCCATTTTCCTTCTGCAAGGTCTCATAATTAATTCGCCATACGAGAAAAGACATTCTACTGGCGCTGAACTCGGAAGGCACGTATTATATTTAAGAAATATTTTTTTGATTGAATAGGACTTCAACATTGAAAATAATGTGTCTCTATCTTGTAAGTATTGAAGAGCCTCCAAATCTCCTGTTGTCTCGTTTGTGGATGATGAATCTAATGAGTCATCTTGGAACATAAAATATGATTCGTCCCTTTTCTTTTTTTTCGTACTACTTTCTTTTTGATCATTTTCATTCTGTTTCAATTTTCTTGTTTCCATTATAAAAATAATGCTTTTACATGTTCTTTTCTTTCTTTCGATACCCATTTCATTTTTAAAAAAGGATGACTCACTGATGCCAAGATGGCATCATTTACTGTTGATTCGAAAAGCAAAAATTGCTTGAACCGCAGTTTTAAGTTTCTCTCTATTACTTCAATTAAATGACCACAATATTTAAGATTTTCCATTTTCAGAAACGAAAGAATTGTGTGACAATCCTCATCAATTCAGGCAATAGTATTCCATAGTATGTATTTTTTTCTCCCTGTAAACTTTGTATGGCTTCGGCTATCGGCTTTAAACACTTGATGTATTCACTCAAAAATTGCAAATCTGTTTCCTTAAGGAGCGGAAATTTTAAAATTTTCAGTACTTCGTTTAAATGTTCCTTCACAATTAAGAGATCGTTTACTGAGTCGTAATAAGAATTCCACCTTGTCGGGCATGGAGAAATAGAAGATTTTCCTGTTGTATCCAAGTAAGTTTCACAAGCTTTCGGTGATTTAACGCATAAATTCCAAAGTGCTTGACACTTCCCAAAATCAGAATAGTGGACTTTTTTATAAGCATTACTTTCTGCCATTGCTTGTTTAGTGTCTACAGCTGCAATTAAATGTAAAGTGTACGTGGCACATCTTTCGTGACTAGGCAGTTCATAATCACTTACGTAGTCTTTGACAGGTTCAGGAAAAGTTTGTGGAAGCAAATCATTGTCTTCATCAATTTCATCATCTTCGTTATCTTCATTATAACTGGCTGTATGGTAGTCATTGCTTTGTTGACAATTTGATGATGATATGTCAATAGATTCGGATCTTCCAAACATCTTAAAAGCATTTACCATGTTTGAACCATTATCGGTGATTGTTTTCGTAATTTTGCATAATTTTAAGTCAAACTCAGAGTGCACCTCACTTATTACTTCGGCTACTTTATCATAATGTGCTCCCTTGAATCTTCTACAGGCGGTAGCAGCTCCTTCTCTTTTCAATGTGCCACTGTCGATCCAATGAACCGTCATGCCTAAAAAGCTACGTTTTGATGATGACCAAACGTCCGCTGTGGTGTACACAAAATCTGCAACTTGTAAAGATAGTTTCATGTTAGTCATAACTTGATGATATTCCTCGTCAATTCTACGTATAAATGAACGTCTACCCAAGATTTTGGGTGTTTTCGAAAGTTTATTTGCGCCTTCTATTAATTTTTCAAAAGATCTAGATTTTACAATAGACAAAGGTACCATAGTTTCTATTACAAAGTCAACAATTAAGTTGTCCAAATTTACTATACCACTAGCTTCACTCAAGGTTGTTTGCTTCATTTTTTTATGGTATGTAATACTGCCTCTTTCATCAGATTTTCTTTTCATATTCATATGGGATTATTGTTCATATTCTTTTAAAACATCTGCATGTCTTTTTGTCTAAAAATAGATTTAAGAAAAAACATTAAAAAATTTTTCTAGATGCTTAAAAAGAGTCGTTTTAGTTTAGAATCTAGATCTATAACTTTTCACCATGTTCTGCACGGAATTGAGTACATCCAATACTACGACTGTGGATTCTTACTGTTAGATTTCAAACAGAAAAGACAAATTATATCCATCCGCTCAGTGAGTGAGTTGTCTATAATTTATCTTATATCAACATATATACACATAAAAATTACAGAGATAACAGATTAGGTCTATGTGCGTAGTTAAGAAGAATAAAATGTGAACACTCATCAATCAAAATAAAATAACTAAATAAGTATGCAAACTAATTATACAGGGTGTCAAGGAAATTTTTGCCCACACGAAGTAAGGAGGTAGATTCGCTCAAATTAAGAAGGAAGGACTTGTACTGTTTTGTGATATTCGCAATAATTAACGAAAAATTAAATAAAGAATATCGGCCAATCTGCGTGAGTAGAAACGCGCGACGACGAGAGTCGTCCCATTGTAATCTTATACTGTACGTTCACTTGGCTTTCGTGCACGCCCAGAAAATCATTCCACGTAAATTGCGGCCGCGCGATAAGTATTTTCTCCCACTAGCCCGTATGCCACAATCATATCCGTATATTCCTGCAGAGTACACTTCATTTTCACTGTTAATTTACTATGCGAACACATGATTTTTACCAAAACTGTCTCAGCTCTCGCAGGCTGTTGCCAGAGTGCATACGCCAGCAGCATGCAACTACAGCTGAGTGGACATGTGAGTGTAATCATAATGCGCAGGCGCCGAGCTCACACGTACGCTTACAGTCGCATGTCCGCTCAGCTGTAGTTGCGTGCTGCTGGCGTATGAGAGCTCAGACGGTTTTAGTAAAAATCTTGTGTTCGCGTAGTAAATTAATAGTGAAAATGAAGTGTACTCTGCAGGAATATACGGATATGATTGTGGCATACGGGCTAGCGGGAGAAAATACTTATCGCGCGGCCGTAATTTACGTGGAATGATTTTCCGGGCGTGCACGAAAGCCAAGTGAACGTACAGTTTTACGAGTTGTGCAATAATTATGTAAAACTGGTTATCGTGCATAATATCGGGATAACCGGTCCAGCAGTGCGTCTTCGTGTACGAGATGTAGAAAGGATTCTTGAAGCATTTTATGAAAATCCTGGAACTAGCGTGCGTCGTGTGGCACATGAATTTGGTTTTTCGCGATACGCGATACATCACGCTTTACGTGTAACGGATTACGTTCGTATCATTACCAACGTGTGCAACATATTTTATCGAGGGATTTTCAACCACGGATCAATTTTTGTGAAGGTACTGTCATCATAAATTTTTTACATTTACGATACATTCAGCGTACAGTAACGGCATTTTAAACAATTTTCACAAATATTTAAATTAAGAGTGGAATAGGCCTATGGGGGAAACCACTATAAAAAAAGCGCACCATGCTATCTACCGCAAGGTGGTGTGGAAATGATAGCGCATCATTTTCTCGCCACTAAAAGGACGGGTCATTTTTCGACGCGGTATTGCGATATATCGCACGCCACCATCATGTCTCGGAGAGCGATCCGCCCATCGCTTCGCCGCGCGCCTAGTATAAAATTACAGTGGGACGACTCTCGTCGCCGCGCGCTTCTACTCACGCAGATTGGCCGATATTCTTTATTTAATTTTTCGTTAATTATTGCGAATATCATAAAACAGTACAAGTCCTTCCTTCTTAATTTGAGCCAATCTACCTCCTTACTTCGTGTAGGCAAAAATTTCCCTGACACCCTGTATAACTTATAAGAAGAAAAGGATTTATTCTGATCTCTTTAAAATGATATATTCTGATTTCTTTAAAAAATAGATAAAATATTTCCTTACTTTTAAATGATTTAAGAAGTTTGTGGTAGCGACGATACTTTCTTTTAATGTTTTTGCACATGTTGTGCAGGTAGCAGATACATTTTCTTCATCTTGTTTTTTTACGTCTTTAAAGCAATGCTTTAAAATCAGTGGCAAACTTTCATCCCTAAAGAAGTATATTATAATTAATAAGTTTACAAAGAAAAACAAAGAATAATTATAAATCATATTTTATAATCCGACCAATTCATATAATATTTCTTAAATCCAAAGAAACAATCCACAGACCAATAAATCTCACACTTATATGGACAATAATGGATTCTTATCTAGTATCTATTAACATTTTTTTAAACATAGTGTTTCACCAGTGTTTCTTAAAATATATATATATATATATTATATATAATTTCACTGTTATTTAAATTATTAATCTGTGGCACTGTGAATCCATAGAATAATAATAATAGAAAAGAACTTCAGCAAAACAAAGGGCTTACATATAGTATATCTATTTTTTATTCAATTGGTAGTATTAGAAAAAGTAGCAGTAGACAAACTAAAAATTATAACCTTTTCTTCATCAAATATGTATCCTATATTCAAATTTATAAAAATACTACATAGGCACATTAATTTGAATTATTAATATGATTTAGAAAGTAATTATAAATATTCAGGGATTTGGACATTACTCAACCTAATATAATCTCAACCTTAACATTGCCTTAATGGAATATCAATAAAAATAAAACATAATACTTACATTTTTCAGCATTCTTAAAAAGACAAAATATCATAAAGCTTCTTACAAAAAAACGCCAAATTATACAAAACAGTCAATATAAAGCCTGCGTGTTTTCCTGTTAGAGATACCAGATTACGGCGTATTACGCAATAACTAAACAACGCGTACTTACATGCGCGCGTACTTAGGCTGTGTTCCGAAATTCACTGACAGTACTGCCAGTATATCGTTATCCTTGTCTAACATTTGATGGACAACAAACATGATGATATGCTGGCAGTACTATCAGTGAATTCCAGAACATAGCCGTATACAGGGTGGTCCCATTTAAGTTGATAATGCGAAATATCTCAAAAACAAAGCGTTGAAGAAAGAAATGTTTTAAACAAAAGTTAATTGACTTTAAGGGGGCCATAAAAAAACGTCATTGGTTTGACCTTGAAAAGTCGTTTGAAGGTCACGTGAAGACCACCTTCAATTTTTTAAACAGAACCCTCTACTTTTTATTACTTATTCTTATAGCTTATCTCGAGAGCTTTCCAAAACACTATAATAAAGTATTTCTTCATTGAGTACTTTCCGAATTATGAGGCTTGAAATAGTTTCTTAATTTTACATAAACTGTAAAATATCTTGTAAAATATTCATTTTTCGATTATCTTACCTTAATACTTTTATGTACAAAATAATGAGAGAAATTAATTGGTGTAAAGAAAACACAGTTTTTTTCAGAAAAAATATGTAATTGTTAATTGCAAATTACATATTTTTTCTTTGAAACAACTATGTGTTTTCTTTACACCAATTGATTCCTCTCATTATTTTGTACATAAAAGTATTAAGGTAAAATAATCGAAAAATGAATATTTTACAAAATATTTTACGGTTTATGTAAAATTAAGAAATGATTTCAAGCCTTATAACTCAAAAAATACTCAATGAAGAAATACTTTATTATAGTGTTTTGGAAAGCTTTCAAGATAAGCTATAAGAATAAGTAATAAAAAATAGGGGGTTCTATTTAAAAAATTGAAGGTGACCTTCACGTGACCTTCAAACGACTTTTCAGAAGGTCAAACCAATGACACCATCTTATGGCCCCTTTAAAGTCAATTAACTTTTGTTTAAAACATTTCTTTCTTCAACGCTTCGTTTTTGAGATATTATCAACTTAAATGGGACACCCTGTATATGCGCGCTTAGAACCAATGATACCAGAATGAAGAAGTGGTACCAGTGGCATCACTAGATAGTACATACATATTATTGATATCTCGATTAATTTTTAGTTTACAAGAAAAATGCATTTGAAATAGAAAATAGGTAATAAAAACCATTTTAAATGGAAATGTAAAATAGTTTTTGAAAAAAATGTATTTGTTTCGGGAACAGCCTTGAATCTGTCGAGGTACTTGACGACAAGCGATATCGTTCCCAGGGCTGCTGGTACAGCTTTCTCGTAAAGTTCGGCGGTTAAGAAAAACACACTTTGATTGGTTTTTTTTTCTTATTAACTATATCGCGATACTATTTTTGAATTCGAGTGGTTCTTTCGGTGGACTTCCGAGAAGTGAACCGGCGAGCGAGAGATCTCCCCGCGGATTCCGATACCGTTTCGGCAGACGGCTTGGGGAAAAAAACGTGGAGAATCCCGATTCGCAGAAATCGATCACCTGATTTTCGAGGCATTGTGATCGAGTGGGGAAAGACGCGCGATCGCTAAGACGAGCGCATATTCGGGAGCTGGGTATTTCCCAAACAGTATTTCAAATGCAAAATACAAAATAATAATAATAAATAGGCATTTTACGTTTTGTATTTTCATTTTAAATGCATCTATTTCAAATAATGCACATCTCTGATTTTTATGTATTTTATGTACTTGGCGTCGCGATGCTACCTCGCTGTTTGATATGTTTCATTTCACTTGCGCTTAATGTACTACACATTTGAACTGATTATGTAACATTAAATGTAGATTAAAGCCAACATTGTGCTGGAATATTTTCCTTTATTAACTTATTGTAAAATAGTGTTTTGTTCAAATTATATTTCTTAATAGCATCAATAGATGTAAGGGGTATTATTATAACTAGTATAAGTTATTATAAACTTTAGACTTATTTGTGTTGAATTCTTTTGCTTCATTAAATTATTACGACATATCTTATGCTTGAATTATATTTGAATAGCATTAAATTTAATCGTTAATATCACATTATGTATGAGAAATATATAAGAAATAAAAATTTCTAAGCGCTTGATGTTGAGAAATCATATTGCTGTATAATTGTAACCAATTTTATCTTTATTAATTATACAAGCACTGCCAATAAGTCAATATCTGAGAGGAATATTGACAAATTATTCGTCTAACGCAAATCTACGAGTCGAATATATAAAATCAACGATAAATTCTTATTTTTTAAAGTTTTTTAAAGTTTTCAATTGTTATTTTTTAAAGTTTTTAATCTACAATTATATAATAAATATAATACTTATTTTAAATTTATGTCTTGCATTTAATGAACGTTAATTAGTATACTTTGTAATCGTTAGCTTGCATATTGATAATGAACAAAAAATCTTTTTTTTTAAATTACATCGTTCAGTAAATGATAAATGGTCAATGGAACTTTGGTCATAAGATTTTTTGTTCATTTTTAATATGCAAGATAACGATTACGAAATATACTAATTAATTCAATAGAGCGCATAGTTAATCGCATGGGATAATTAATGCAGTAACTGCAGTATAATTTTCAGCACGCTGGAGCTCAGTAAATTCACGAGCACGGAGTACGCGGGATCCATTCTTGTAAAATAACATAGGCAGATAGAATAGAACATCATAGGACTACTCGTAATCCCGATCGAAGGAAATTAAATCGAATGTGTGAACCATTGTCAACAGGTATCCAATATTATTCTCAGCTATGTATTTTATCGTTATTTTAAAACCAAACCAATATCAATTTTTGAATTATTTTTTGCCGACGTGCGAATATACTGATAAAAAAGATTTTAATCCGATGATTAAACTTACTGACAGATTTTGAAATTTTTAATCGAAAAATTGGCGCATTTTAACATACTTTGTCACTTGCATTCAATTTCCATTGATAGATTAAAATATAAATATCAGACTTTTTGTTATTTCTTTTCGACACATTTTTATTTGTATACAACATATTAGGAGGTTTTCTTTATAATTGGAATACTACAATAATATGGTAATTAATCTTGAAATGTAGAAAAAGAACAAAAGAAGTATCTAACCATCAGTTTGATTTATATATAAATCAAACTATAGTTTCATTTATATATAAATCAAACGATAGAGTATTTTCAAAATTTCTACTTATAAATATTTCTGAGTTTAATTTTTATATTGTTCTATATTATATCTTTTTATATACTTTTCGTTTAAATAAGCATAGTTATATCAAATAATTTTTATTCCCACGACACATTTTACACACACATACACACACACACACACACACACACACATACACACATTTTCTTTTATTTATATTATTTTTATTTGCTTTAATCTAATTAATTTATTTTAAACATTAATACACAAATGTGTATGAATGATGATGTATTTTAATCATGTTAATGTTTGTTCGTTTATGAATGAGAATATACATGCGTGTATTAATTTATCTATTCGAATTTATGATATTTTTGTTTTCTCTGTAAACTATCGTTACGCTACGTACAAATTCTAATATGGAATGTGACGCTTAAATTGCATGCATATTTTTGTGATGCACATAATATTTATTGCACAAAATTTGATAGAAAAAAAAATTGAAAATTCTCTCTCTCTCTCTCTCTCTCTCTCTCTCTCTCTCTCTCTCTCTCTCTCTCTCTCTCTCTCTCTCTCTCTCTCTCTCTCTCTCTTTCTCATTTTGATAGTTTTTACATAGCTTATTATATATATATATATATATATATATATATATATATGTATGTATAAATTATAATGTTCTATATAATTTTTTAAATTAGTTTAATAGTACTTTAGAATATTATAAGATTTCGAAAAATTAATAATATTATTCTATTATGCGACACATGATGGGAATCAAACATACAAATGAAAATATTACGAAAATTTATTATTAAATTTTGAATATAAGTAGATTTAACATTAATTAAAGTTATTCAAACTAAAATGTTTTTAAACAATGAATGATAATATATGCAGGAGATTAACAAAAAGAAGTGATATTTTTATAGTTGTTTCAAAGAATACGAACTGAGAAGCCTCAAGTTTTGAAGAAAGTGATACCGATTAATGGTGACATATGTTCGGACAACTTGGGCCTTACTGATAAAGAACGTGAGCAACTAATAAATGAGGTAAACATAGTATTTCATTGCGCCGCGATTCTTCAAATGAATGCGAAATTGGAAGATGCCGTTGAAATGAACATGGTAAGATATTAGCTTCCATAATGAAATCATAATAATAAATCTAATCAATTTAGATCAATTATCAACCTAGTCAATTTGAACAATTGAATTTATATTTTCTATAACGTGTTCTTAGTTATTGGTTACGAAATTCTTGATTACAGTATAATTATTTTTAAACATTGCTCACACGAGATAGATTTTTATATAAAAATGTAAATAAAGATATTTATTTTTAAAAAGCCTTATGTTAAAGCAACATAAAGGACCCCACACAAATCTTATGGAAAAGTGATTTTGGTGAAATTGTCTAAAAGTTATATATGTTTCACTTTATCACCTCCTGATCAAAAATTCCAATAGGGATCACGATTTTCGCAATAATAACAGAAATATTAAATATTAAAATCGAATGAGAAACGCTCAGCCATTCGAGCTATAATACGGCCCACTGTGTTACAATTTTCGCAATAATAACAGAAATATTAAATATTAAAAACGGACGAATCGAAAGAGCGCTCAGTCGCTCGAGCGCTCCTTTCATTCGTCCGATTTTAATATTTAATATTTCTGTTATTATTGCGAAAATTGTAAAATGGTATAAGACTTTTCTGTTCAGTTTACTGGTCTCTACCTCCTCACAAGCGCTTGTATGTAGTACTCTGGGACACCCTGTGTATGTATATATATATATATATATATATATATATATATATATATACATGCAGGTCTGTGCAATCTCTTCCGAAAAGAAAACCATAAGTAGATCTCGTTAAACCGAACTAAAAAGTCATATACCATTTTGAGATGCACCATGTAAAATTCGAGATATTAATTAAAAAAGATCGGCCAATGCGCGTGGCTATAAGCGCGCGCCACCATCATTTTACGTAGTTACTTTCAAAATGGTATATGACTTTTTAATACAGTTTAACGAGATGTCGAACACATCTCCAACGTACGTGAATTTAATTGTCCGTTTTGAACGTCTATAATGAAAAATCTATTCATTTTTAAAGATCGTGCCCACTGGGACTTTTGATCAGGAAGTCTGAAACATATCCAACTTTTAGACAATTTCACTGAAATCGCTTTTCCATAAGATTTGTGCGAGATTCTTTACAAATAATGAGACGTACTATATCTTTTAACTTAATTTGCATATATAATATTCTTAATGATTTATAAGACATGAGACTTTGACTTAATTTTCAAGAGAGGTACAAAAAGGGTACTAAACTTGGGAAAAGAAATGAAGCACCTGCAAGCTTTTATACATCTAAGCACAGCCTTCTGTCACGTCGATCAAAAGGAAGTAGGCGAGCGTATATATGATTCCTCTAACGACCCTGAGAATATCATGATACTCGTTCAATGCTTAGATGAAGATACTATCAATTTTATTACGCCAAAGTAATTAAAAATCGATTATTTTAATGACACAGACCTGCGAGGTTCAGTTACAAAAAGCAGAGTAGGTGAATCTGATAGATTTTATGACGCTGAAGACGAATCTGGCCGTAGAACCTCCCCAGCACGTCAGGTTTTTGAGTAATTTATAGTTGAATGGCCCAAAATTCGTTATTTTGGCCAATTTCATAAATTTATTGTGGAGAAATCAAATTTTTTAAATATTTCTGCCAATGGCATCGTATAGTATTCACTTTTACCTTTCAAATTCACTTTCGATTACCGCCGCATGATTTTTTTCGCTGAGATATATAAGTATGAAGTTATAAGAAAATTTACATTAAAGAAAATTTACATAGACATCAATATGGTAGATCCATCATCTTGAAATTTGAAAAGACTGACATATATCAGGTTCGGTTGCCCAAAAAAGTATTGTAAAGAAATATCTAATACAGTTGTTACACATTTTGATAAATTTTTCTAAATTTTATGCC
>JALHBL010000149.1:0-18476 GCA_023638675.1 Camponotus pennsylvanicus
GCTATTGGAGGCGAGGTTATACTCGCCTCCCTTGCGTGAAAATTCATTTGTTAGCGGTAAGATTAGGTTTAAGAGCGGGCACGATGGGAAACACGGACGGGATTTCATCCGGTGGCTCCAACTTTGAGGAAGAAGTCCAGCATGCAAGGAAACGGGCGAGTGGAGGCGCCGATTAAAAGGAACACGCCAGGATAAGTATTATTTGATTGTGCCAATTTATCTAAAGTCCACTTAAGACTGTCGCTGCCGCCCTGTGAACATTAATATGCCCAGCAGGTACGGAGAATAATAGCGGGGAAGGCCAACCAGCGGATAAATTAACACTGGGACCCCGCGTCGGAGCCGCCTCGGCCGGAAGAGATCTCAAGGAGAACATTATAATCAACGGCGAGTGGCTGCCGAAGATATCCCTCCTGACGGGCTTCGACGAGAGAAATTATAAGAAAATCCGAGGAAAACGGGGTGCGACAGGCACAGGTACGGCCCTGAAGGCCGCAGGATAAAATGGGCCACACGACGATCCTGAGGGTTGCGGAAGAGCCACAGGTGGCCCAATTACAAATTAATTCGCCGGCGTGATTCCGACGGGCCTTCCGCTCGCCACTGTTCGGCGGACCGGCGACGAGGACGACGGCCCAAACGCACGGATCCGAGATTTGGATGCCGAGAGCACAGAGGACCACTAGGAGTCACCGGTGAGACAGGCGTCGACCCCATCTGGCCGTTTTGTTTGTGTAATAAGGTAGAATTAGCTCGAACAGTGTCGGGGCCGTATAGCTGCCGTCATTAAATTCATGGTAAATTTCGTTTTTTGCGTTCTCGATATTTGCGTCTTACCGTACGACGGCCGGCCTAAAGACTTTGTTCGAGCTTTCGTAAGATTAAGTGCCCTCTCTCCCAGTTGCGCGCCGACAGTCACTTTACGTGTTTATTGTACAATTATTATTGTTTACTGTAAATTTTCGTCCGTTAAAATTACTTTAACTGAGCTCACACACATAAGGCGATCTCGAGATTCGATAGCTAGCAATTGCGTTGCAGCGTCGACTCGCATCCCGTGTATTATATTATAGAAAGTAATTGTGCGCGTTGAATTTAATGTGTCTTTTATTGAGTAATCGAGTCGTGTCTAAATTCTTTTCGTTAACGCGTAAAATGCCGGTAATCGACGGTCAAATTAATTGTCTCTCTGGTTGCGTTTATTGTGATTTTGTGAGAATCTTTGCCTGTTAAACTTTCGATACGAAGAGCTCACGCGCGAAGGCGATTGCGATACTCGATGGCCGGCTGCTACATCGCGGCGTCGGCTCGTATATTTCCGAGGCTCAAATCGTTCGTTACGTCATTCTGGTGTCCAATTATTCGCGTTTTGATGTAATTAGTTATCGCATGTAAGTCCGTAGTCGCTCGATTCGTTCGTTAAAGTAGTAGATCAGTATATCCGACTCGCCGCTTTAATCGATTCCGTTAACTGCGTGCGCGGCACGTAAATCGATTATTATCATCAATTATTCTCATTTCCAACAGACGGATACTATTACAGGAGCCGATATCGCGGTATTTATTGTTAAAAATTATTTGGGAATCCGTAGCTGCCGAAACTCTAACAAGTTTCGTTTAGCGCGGAATTCCGGGACTTTTCCTTTGCGCTTTCTTTCTGCCGCGTGATACGTGATACCGCGGTGATCGCGCTCGAATGCCGGCCCGTCGCTGCCGGCTAATAATCTGATAATCTATATTATAAAATCGCTTTACATCTACGCAAGTCTGTCGGACATTGAAATTTATTCACATGTTAAATATATTTATTCTTGTTACTAAAATATTATGTTTTATTTGCAGCCACCTTGTATTCTCGATCCTTCCTTGTGAATTAATTAAACGGACCGCCCCTCTACCAATTTCGATACGGGGCTAGCCGAGTGTCCGTCGCGATATCTTTCGAATTCTTTCGTCTTTTGAGTGTTGTAAATTATATAATTTATTGAGATTTTATTAGAGCGGTGCGGATTCCCGCACCTGGCGCCCAGGCAATTTTAGAGTTTTACATTTTGAGAAAAGATCGCGCCGAAGGTGTGCCGTGGGCCAATATCACCGGCCACAATTAACATTAGCCCAACAAAAAAAATAAACGGTCACAAATTGGCGCCCAACGTGGGGCCAACTATAAAAAGGGCTTATCGAAAAATTATAGCATTATCGTTTGAATAAAATCCGTTAAGTCGGAAAGGAGATCGAGAATAACAAGGTCAACTGTAATATATATTGAATTTTGAATGTTGTGATATCTCTTTGTGCCTTATATTTGAACATGTATTTCTTTTGTATTGTTCGCGTATGTTTGAGGGTCGCAAGCAAATACGAATTTGAAAATAATCGTTTTGAAAGTATCGTAAATTCTCAGAAGCTTATGTGATATAGATTAATATTTTTCCGTACTAGAAACTTTTCGAATAATAGTCGGACCTTCTATTTAATCGATTTAATGGAATATTTCAAATTATAGCTGTCGATCAGAAGAAATTTTGTAATTAGTTTTAATTTAAGAAGAATATTATTATTTTTTTTTTACGTATTGGAAATTCTGAGATGTTATATGTTGGAATTTAACTTTTCAAAGATTTTATTGATTTTTAGAGTCTTTATCATTATTTTTCGGTTGTTATTAATGATTGTTATTAACTTTTTGAAAACTTCGTAATCTTTTGATTAAATTTTTTTTTATTAGACTATTGAAAAGTCAAGTTAGAGAACCTTGTTGCTTATTGAATTACGGAATGCTTGCGTACCCCTCTTCTTTTTCTTTCGTTTATTGGCGCATTAATTGCTGCCTACCGCTATAATATTCGGTTCTATAACTTGTATATTGATGTGTTACCGATTTCGATTTATTTTTCTTGTGTATTTTTTTTTGCTGTTGTGCGCTTGAGATTTTTTTTTTTGATTTATATCTGGTGTGCTAATGTGCTTTCTTTCAGGATTTAATTGTTGTAATAAAATTCTTATTGCGAATTGATTTTTACCCTTATCTGTGGAATTTCGGTGTGATTTTGCGAGAGGATTATTGGGGAAAATTATATTATTAGTGAGGATTGCTTGCTCGAAATTTTCGGAATCCTAGAGTCGTTTGTCTTCGCGTTAGTGTTTATATTTTTGTGTGTTATCGTCCGGAGCGTTCGCCTATTCTTCTCGAATTTAACGATTGTCATTGTTAGCTTCTCTCAAGGATCTCTCGAATAAAGCCTTCGCAGTATAATATAAATATTTGCGTCCTCGGGGAACCACAGCTTTCGTCGACCGAAATACGTTATATTTTCGACTCGTGTAGTTGCCGTGAAATAACGGCCAATTTTGAATTTAATTTCGAGATCGAGTTGTCGCGATGAGCGTAGAAAATAGGAGCGATACGGAATGGGTTCACGCGCTGTCGGTGGACCAGCTTAGAGCGGAGTTAGAACGACGGGGTCAGAGTAGTGAGGGTACCGCCCCCGCGTTAAGAGCTCGATTAATTAAGCATGAGAACTGCACGCTACTGGGTTGGGAGGCGCCGCGGACACCCACCGGGGTCGATTTCGAAGCGTTCGACCAGCCGGAAGGGGCGCCTGGAAGGCCCAGTGGAAGAGACGAGCGGTCCGTAGCTGCCGAGAGGGCAACGGAGGGGGATCGCTCACGGTTACATGTACGACCCCCGCGGATAGAACTACCCCCGCAGTCCATGGGTAATCGATCCACGCCGAAATCGACGTCTTCCGCCATGGACGTCTATCATGTTATGCGTCGATGGAACCTACAATTTTCCGGCACGAGAGGTAGCGACGCGGAAACGTTTCTAACACGTATCGAGGAGGGTCGCGCGTTAATAACGGTCAGCGACGAGGAAATTTTCAAATGCATTCCGTTCTTTTTGTCGGGCATCGCGCTATATTGGTACCGCGGAGAACGTAATCGGTGGAGGACATGGCGAGATTTTGAGACTGCATGGCGTGAAAGATTCGGGAATCCTGACTTCCAGTTTGCCTTGCGAGACGAGATTATGCGGCGTACACAGGGCGAACACGAACTCATCGCGGATTATTTGACTTGTATTCGCGCTCTTTTCGATAGATTAAGTCCTCCGTGGAGTTTAGAGGAACAGTTAAATTACGCACACCGTAATATGCTGCCGCGCTTACAGATTTCGGTTCACCGCTGTAATATTTATGATTTCGCCTCGCTAGAATATGCGGCTACCCGTGTTGAACGTAGCTACGACGCTTTAACGCAATATCGTCCTCCGCCGACCCCGGATCAGTCTATTTTTCCTGATTTAGCGTATCGTCCTCCGCGCAAGACCGCGAAAGGCCCGACTGCCGTGGCTGCCGCCGGGATCGCTGGCGTGCAGTCCACGAAGAAGAAAAAGAACGACAAGCGAGCCCAGAAAGGGGCGACCGACACCCGGGCTGCACCGGCGACCGTTGCCGTTGCGCCTCCTGCTGCCGCGACCGCCGGTACTTCCGTTCAGACTCCTAGCACTCCAGTGGCTTCCAACCGAACGGTGAAGTGTTGGAATTGTGAAAAGACCGGTCATATAGCGCGTGAATGCTCGGAATCGCGTCGCCAATATTGCTACCGTTGCGGCAAGGCGAATGCCACCGTGAAAACTTGTCCCTCGTGTTCGGGAAACGAGGCCGAGAGTCGTTAGGGAGGGCCGCTACGACTCTGAATAATGAAGGGGAGGTCCGCGTCGCGAGCTCCACGCGCGAGATAGTCTTGTCGTCAAACATGGTCGATCCCACCGATTCTTTAGAGCTACCACCATTGCATTATCTTATCGTTGCCGTTAATAAGGAACCTTTAAGAGCGCTCGTCGATTCGGGATCGACTCGTACGATCCTCGGGGCTGAGGCCATTAAAATTGTTCGAAGGTTGAATCTGCCTACTCGGCAACGAGTCACTCGGATTCGTACCGCAAATGGGCGAATAGCGAGGGCGCGCGAAGAGGTCGATTTATCGTTTCGATTGGGGGATCGGATTCGTACCATCTCCGCTTGTTTGCTGCCGGACTTGACCGTTTCGTGTTTGGTCGGCATGGATTTTTTGCGAAAATTTGGCATAGTTGTGGATTATGAGTTATCGGAATGGAATTTTAGAGATAGTCCTGCCGTGAGGTATCCGTTTGAGTCGGAGAGCGAGGAATCGCGAGTATGCTGTGGACTCCCCGAGTTGACACCTTTGCAGAATGAACGCCTAGAGTCATTTTTGGAGAATAAGATACCGATAGCTGTCGAAAACCCCGGTGTTACTTCTCTTACAGAGCATGTTATTGACGTTGGTCAACATCGACCTATTAAACAGCGATGTTATTTAGTCTCACCTAAGGTTCAGGAGGCTATTCACGATGAAGTGGATAAAATGTTAGAGGCTGGAATTATAGAGCCTTCTTTTAGTGAGTGGTCAAATCCTATCGTCATGGTAAAGAAATCTAACGGGAAATACAGATTTTGTTTAGACTTCCGGAAAGTTAATAGCGTGTCCAAGAAGGATGCATATCCGCTGCCGAACATGAACGGCATTCTAGATAAACTAAGATCGGCAAAGTACATCTCGACTCTTGACTTGAGTCAGGCGTATTTTCAAATACCTCTGGCCGAGGAAAGCAGGGAGATTACCGCCTTTAGCGTACCCGGAAAAGGATTATACCACTTCACGCGGATGCCTTACGGACTGACAGGAGCGCCCGCGACATTCCAGCGTTTATTAGATAAATTGATAGGGCCGGAAATGGAGCCGCACGCGTTCGCGTACCTAGACGACATCGTGATCGTGACGCCGACTTTCGAGGAACACCTAGAATGGTTAGGACGCGTGTTGGATAAAATTTTTGCTGCCGGTCTCACGATAAATCCGGCGAAATGTGAGTTCTGTCGCTCACAGGTTCGCTATCTCGGGTTTATTGTACAGAGGGACGGGTTAACCGTAGATCCGGACAAAGCTCAACCAATCTTAGAATATCCGGCCCCGCGGAACCTAAAACAGCTACGTCGTTTATTGGGTATGTCCTCCTGGTATAGACGGTTCATTCCGCAGTTTGCTACGATTAGTGAACCCTTAACGCGATTACTAAAGAAGAATCAACGTTGGGAGTGGGCGGAGGACCAAGTCCGTGCGTTTGAACAGATCCGCTCACATCTAATGACTGCGCCTACGTTATCGTGCCCTGATTTTAGTATTCCATTTACGCTACAAACCGACGCGAGTTCCGTCGGAATAGGAGCCGTTCTAACGCAAATTATTGACGGGAAAGAGAACGTAATAGCTTTCGCGAGTAGAGCGTTATCCGATCCGGAGAAAAAATATTCCGTCACAGAACAGGAGTGCTTAGCTGTCGTGTGGGCTATTAAGAAGTTTCGACCATATCTAGAGGGTTATAAGTTCACGGTAATAACTGACCACAGTAGCTTGCGATGGCTGCATAATCTTAAGAATCCTACGGGTCGACTCGCAAGGTGGGCCTTAGAGCTGCTTGAATACGATTACGAGATAGTGCATAGGAAAGGCGCGTTACATCACGTACCGGATGCTCTGTCGAGAATGTATGAAGGTGACACCGAGGTTAAAGTATTAGTTGCCGCGGAAGCAGATTTAGCTGCCGATACCGCCGATGAGTGGTATCGCCGGCGTTTCAGGGAGGTATCTGACCGAACTAAAAGATATACGGATTGGAGGGCGGTCGACGGTCAGTTGTACTATTGTAGACCGAGGGCAATTGTATCGGACATTGTCGAGGATTTAGATCGGTGGAAATTAGTCCTACCTCAAGAACAACGAGAGGAAGCTTTGAGAGAGGCTCACGACGAACCGCGGTCCGGACATCTAGGGGTGGAAAAGACCTTTCAGAGACTCGCGGTCGCGTACTTTTGGCCGAACATGTTCCGGGATGTTGCGAAATATGTTCGACAGTGCGACACGTGTCAACGCACTAAGGTGGAACAAGCTCCCCCGGCGGGACTCATGGGTCGTCGCATAGTAGAGGGCCCATGGACTGTCATTGCTGCCGATATAATGGGACCGTTTCCCAAGAGTAAGTCCGGATTCACGTACATCCTGGTCGTGCAGGACTTATTCACGAAGTGGGTAGAGTGTTTTCCGCTACGCGCCGCTAACGGGAAAAAGATTTGTGAGGCTTTAGAGGAAGTAGTCTCGCGGTGGGGTACGCCAAAGTTCCTGCTTACGGACAACGGCACGGAATTCGCGAACCGAACATTGCAATCGTTCGCTGAAGAGCACGGAATCCAGCTCACCACTATTCCGCCGTACCACCCACAAGCGAATCCCGTTGAGCGAGTGAATAGGGTCTTAAAAACCATGATAGTCGCGTTCCTGGATCGAGACCATCGGGAGTGGGATGAGCACTTGAAAGACTTCCGTTTCGCATATAACACGGCTCACCATTCGTCGATAGGCACATCGCCCGCTTTCTTGAATCTAGGACGAGAGTTGAATCCTTCTAATAGCTTGCGCGATCGTTGCCGTGGAGCGGCCGAAGTCGAACCGCGAGACCCCGTTGAGTGGTCGGAGCGAATGAAAAAGTTGCGTACTCTATACAACTGGGTGGACGAGAATTTGGAGCAAGCCTATCGCAAGCAAGCCGCGTATTACGATGTGAAGCGACGCGACATTGCTTTTCAGATCGGCGATCTAGTACTGAAGCGCCATCACGTTTTATCGTCGGCGGCACAGAATATTGCCGCCAAGTTATCACCGAAATTCCACGGACCTTTTCGCATTGATCGTATGCTTTCGTCTGTTGTGTGTGAGCTCGTCCATTTGAATGGCGATTTTGCGGGTAAGGTGCATGTGCAGGATCTCAAACCCTACCATATTCCGCTTCCTTAGATAGCTGCCGACAAAGGGGAGTGAGAGGGAAAAAATGGACGAATGGCGAGATCTGGGACCCTACCACCCGGACCGGGGCCATCTGGGCCACAAGTAGCTGCCGATTATTATATTTTTTTTTTCTTTCCTCTTCTTCCTGGCTCCTCTCTAAAAGGAACTAATAAATAGATTGAAGAGCCGAATCATCGTCTTGCTTGATTAACAGCCTTCCTCTCTTCCACCACTATTAACCAGCGTATTCGGCTAGGGGATCCGCTTCGCTTATCCTGTGTTTTGCTTCCGATTTTTTGTGATGGAATGATTGTTGATGGTGTCGCATGCTCTTGGCCCGACTATATTTGACTGAAAGCGCAGTTCATTGTGGTAGAGAGCGGACTAATGCTATTTAACTTTGTTTAAGGAACGCCACGAGGAAAATCCTCGGGCAATTAACGGGATGAGAAAATTAAACGGCTGTCGACGTTGGTCGGCAGCCGAGACCTCCTCGGTCCTCTCTTAGGAGGGGGGAGTTGTGACGTGACACTTGGCGGTCCGTCACAAGGATCGCGAGATCCGACCGAGAGTGAATTTGGGCCTTCGTTCTCCCCTAATTTAGGGAGAGAGCGGCTATTGGAGGCGAGGTTATACTCGCCTCCCTTGCGTGAAAATTCATTTGTTAGCGGTAAGATTAGGTTTAAGAGCGGGCACGATGGGAAACACGGACGGGATTTCATCCGGTGGCTCCAACTTTGAGGAAGAAGTCCAGCATGCAAGGAAACGGGCGAGTGGAGGCGCCGATTAAAAGGAACACGCCAGGATAAGTATTATTTGATTGTGCCAATTTATCTAAAGTCCACTTAAGACTGTCGCTGCCGCCCTGTGAACATTAATATGCCCAGCAGGTACGGAGAATAATAGCGGGGAAGGCCAACCAGCGGATAAATTAACACTGGGACCCCGCGTCGGAGCCGCCTCGGCCGGAAGAGATCTCAAGGAGAACATTATAATCAACGGCGAGTGGCTGCCGAAGATATCCCTCCTGACGGGCTTCGACGAGAGAAATTATAAGAAAATCCGAGGAAAACGGGGTGCGACAGGCACAGGTACGGCCCTGAAGGCCGCAGGATAAAATGGGCCACACGACGATCCTGAGGGTTGCGGAAGCGCCACAGGTGGCCCAATTACAAATTAATTCGCCGGCGTGATTCCGACGGGCCTTCCGCTCGCCACTGTTCGGCGGACCGGCGACGAGGACGACGGCCCAAACGCACGGATCCGAGATTTGGATGCCGAGAGCACAGAGGACCACTAGGAGTCACCGGTGAGACAGGCGTCGACCCCATCTGGCCGTTTTGTTTGTGTAATAAGGTAGAATTAGCTCGAACAGTGTCGGGGCCGTATAGCTGCCGTCATTAAATTCATGGTAAATTTCGTTTTTTTGCGTTCTCGATATTTGCGTCTTACCGTACGACGGCCGGCCTAAAGACTTTGTTCGAGCTTTCGTAAGATTAAGTGCCCTCTCTCCCAGTTGCGCGCCGACAGTCACTTTACGTGTTTATTGTACAATTATTATTGTTTACTGTAAATTTTCGTCCGTTAAAATTACTTTAACTGAGCTCACACACATAAGGCGATCTCGAGATTCGATAGCTAGCAATTGCGTTGCAGCGTCGACTCGCATCCCGTGTATTATATTATAGAAAGTAATTGTGCGCGTTGAATTTAATGTGTCTTTTATTGAGTAATCGAGTCGTGTCTAAATTCTTTTCGTTAACGCGTAAAATGCCGGTAATCGACGGTCAAATTAATTGTCTCTCTGGTTGCGTTTATTGTGATTTTGTGAGAATCTTTGCCTGTTAAAATTTCGATACGAAGAGCTCACGCGCGAAGGCGATTGCGATACTCGATGGCCGGCTGCTACATCGCGGCGTCGGCTCGTATATTTCCGAGGCTCAAATCGTTCGTTACGTCATTCTGGTGTCCAATTATTCGCGTTTTGATGTAATTAGTTATCGCATGTAAGTCCGTAGTCGCTCGATTCGTTCGTTAAAGTAGTAGATCAGTATATCCGACTCGCCGCTTTAATCGATTCCGTTAACTGCGTGCGCGGCACGTAAATCGATTATTATCATCAATTATTCTCATTTCCAACAGACGGATACTATTACAGGAGCCGATATCGCGGTATTTATTGTTAAAAATTATTTGGGAATCCGTAGCTGCCGAAACTCTAACAAGTTTCGTTTAGCGCGGAATTCCGGGACTTTTCCTTTGCGCTTTCTTTCTGCCGCGTGATACGTGATACCGCGGTGATCGCGCTCGAATGCCGGCCCGTCGCTGCCGGCTAATAATCTGATAATCTATATTATAAAATCGCTTTACATCTACGCAAGTCTGTCGGACATTGAAATTTATTCACATGTTAAATATATTTATTCTTGTTACTAAAATATTATGTTTTATTTGCAGCCACCTTGTATTCTCGATCCTTCCTTGTGAATTAATTAAACGGACCGCCCCTCTACCAATTTCGATACGGGGCTAGCCGAGTGTCCGTCGCGATATCTTTCGAATTCTTTCGTCTTTTGAGTGTTGTAAATTATATAATTTATTGAGATTTTATTAGAGCGGTGCGGATTCCCGCACCTGGCGCCCAGGCAATTTTAGAGTTTTACATTTTGAGAAAAGATCGCGCCGAAGGTGTGCCGTGGGCCAATATCACCGGCCACAATTAACATTAGCCCAACAAAAAAAATAAACGGTCACAATAAAAATATATAGGGGGAGAAAAAAAGATGAATAAAGTGGGTGGAGGAAGGGGGGGTGGTGGGGGAGGGTGATTTTGCGTTTTTTGGACCGGGAAAGATTGGTTTGGTGAGGGGAAAATTTATTATAAAAAAAAATATAGAAAAATTTTTTTATAAAGGGGGGGGGAAAAAAGTGTTGGAAAAAAAAAATTAAAAAATTTAATTTTTTTTTAGTTTTTTGTTTGGAAAGAAAGTGGGAATGAGGGGTGCAAAAGTATATAGGGTGTTCCATTTAAAAAAATTAAAGTGACCTTCACGTGACCTTCAAATGACTCTTCAAGGTCAATCCAATGGTACCATCTTATGGCCCCCTCGACACCATACAACTTTTGTCTGAAACATTTTTCTGCAAAACGTATTATTCGGGAGATATTTGAGGTCGTTATTTAAAATGGGACACCCTGTATATATACAGGGTGTCCTAGACCACCCGTACACCCCTTTTCTTTCAAAAACTAAGCATTTTAGAGAAAAACGTTTTCGACAAAAGTTGTATGGTTTCGAGGGGGCCATAAGACGGTACCATTGGTTTGACCTTGAAGAGTCATTTGAAGGTCACGTGAAGGTCACCGTCAATTTCTTAATTGGAACCCCCTATTTTTTATTGCATATTCTTGTAGCTTATCCGGAGGGCTTTCCAAAACACTATAATTAAGTTAGTTTTCATTAAGTACTTTCCGAGTTATGAGGCTTGAAATCATTTCTTAATTTTACATAAACCGTAAAATATCTTGTAAAATATTCATTTTTCGATTATCTTACCTTAATACTTTTATGTACAAAATAATGAGAGGAATCAATTGGTGTAAAGAAAACACATAGTTGTTTTGAAAAAAAAATATGGAATTGGTTGCAAATTACATATTTCTTCTTCAAAACAACTATGTGTTTTCTGTACACCAATTGATTCCTCTCATTATTTTGTACGTAAAAGTATTAAGGTAAGATAATCGAAAAATGAATATTTTACAAGATATTTTACGGTTTATGTAAAATTAAGAAATTATTTCAAGCCTCATAACTCAAAAAGTTGTCACGGACGAACTCCGCGCGTGCCGGCGGATAATCGCAGCCGGGATCAGGATTCGGTTGTCGGTTAGGCAAGTTTAAAGATTACGCTCGGAATTTTCGTCAGAAATAAAAGCGATACTTTATTCACGTTGAGTGTGTACAAAAGTGAAATGTATAGTTTGTCTAATAGAATGATGTGACTGCACGTTGCAGTGTGTATGTATGTAACGGCGTGTGTGTGTACGGTACGACGGTACGATGCAGCGGGTATCCGGTCGCGATGCACAAGTAACCCGTGCGTTATTATCTTTTGCGGGTTCGTATGCCGGAATGCGCGTATACCGCGTGTGTTTACAAACGACGCGGTCAACGACCGTTTGACGTAGCGTGGCTCGCGTTTTTGTCGCGCGTCTGGGCTTTCGGTCTAGCCCCGTTTTTACGCAGGTGATAAGCGTACGGTTCTTGGAAATTCGCGAGTATTTCCTTGACGGAGATAGGAAATTCCGGGAACGCCGTGCCGACGAGAATGCCTCGTCCAAGGTAGCTCTCCTCTCTACCTCGAGGTGTATGCACCGGCGTTTAGGCGGTCGGATGGTAGACCGATATCGAGATCTCTCGATCGAACCGGAGTGCACTCTGATTCGGTTTCTCTCGGTCGGATAATGCTCAGATGGAAGGAGCCTGTGTCAAGAATCGAGAGTGCTCGATGGAGGAAGAGTTCTCTCTACCTCCTGATCTTGATAGCTGGCTAATTCTTTGGAGCGGTCTAGGTTTCGGATCGTTTCACTTGCGTGAGCGGATAGGAAAAATAGGTGACTAATTTGCCGAATGCGGCCTTTTTATACCGGCTAATTACCCGCGTCGGCGCGCGGCGGTATTATCCCTTCCGAACGGGTTTCGGAAAAGCGGTACGGTCGGGCCCGTTCGGAGGGGTTCGGGAGTTCGCCGAACGCGGGCTTTCGCCGGTCGGCGGTTCGGGCCGCATCGGCGACGCTCGGTCGTTTACGGCTAATTTAGCCGAACGGCTTAAAGCCGTTTAAGCGGTACGTTGAACGTTTAAAAAATGTGGGCGCACCGCGCCCTGCTTCTGCCCGGCGGGTGTTCTGCCGGGCGGCAGCTTCCGGCGGATCGCATGCCGAGAATACAGTAACGTGCAGGGGGTGCATCGTTACAAAGTACTTAACGAAAAGGTACTTAATTATAGTGTTTTGGAAAGCTCTCGAGATAAGCTACAAGAATGTGCAAAAATATACAGGGTGTTCCATTTAAAAAAATTGAAGTGACCTTCACGTGACCTTCAAATGACCCTTCAAGGTCAAACCAATGGTACCGTCTTATGGCCCCCTCGAAACCATACAACTTTTCTCTAAAATGCTTAGTTTTTGAAAGAAAAGGGGTGTACGGGTGGTCTAGGACACCCTGTATATATATAAATATACATATATATATATATATATATATAGAGAGAGAGAGGGAGAGAGAGGGAGAGAGAGAGAGAGAGAGAGAGAGACAAATTATAATAGAGCATAAAGTGAATAGTGTAAAAATTAAAAAATGGTGTAACTTTATACGTATATATTACTGAATTTCGATGGTTTGCGCATATTTTCGAATCGTGGCTCTCCTAGGCTCCGCTAGTTATCGACATTAATGAGGTAGCATTGAATTCCTTCGAGTATGTACTTTAAGAATATGGTGCCCACTTTTGCCCGTTTTTACATAATTTGGAGAATTTTATAATAATTCAAAACTATGCGCGCATACAAGATGTAAAGAATCGGTTTGTGCGCATTGTATACCATAACCAATATCAATGTAAAATACAGTTTACTTCAAAATTGTTGAATAATATGTAATATATTTTGCAGATCAACATTATATTATTTTTCTGACATAAACAAATATACTCTGTGATAGCCAGAAAAATGGACTCATTAAGCATTATCATATCTGTATTATAATCATCACAGATTCTCTAAGAGAGTGCGATAGATTTATATACACGTTATTAAGTATCTGCATTTCCGTCATCGCATACCAATAAGAGTATTAATAAATATATATTACGTTTTATTAAAAATGTTCTAACCTTGTTCCGCTTTCCTCAATCGAGCCAGATCATCAGGTCTCACATACTTAATATTCATTTTTGTCAAACTGTATTAACTATTTATTACAATTCGGTAATTCTCGAATCGGCTGTAAGGTGGCTATTGAGTGGACCCTGGCGGGCCAACTAGACGGACTACAGACAAAAAGTAGACATAATCTTAGACTTGTTTTAGATGCGTTCTGGACATCGGAACACGTCCACTAGTCTCATTTTTAGACTTCCTTGTCTAGTAATATTTGTCTATATATTGTCTAAAAACTGTCTACGTTGCCAAAAATATTGCTGAAATAATCTGTCAAAAACCTGTCTAATCGGTTTCTAAACATTGTTCAGTTTGGACAATGTCCTGACAAATTATATGAGCTTTTTCAGAAACCAAACTGATGAACTCTATTTCTTGTAAATTTTTTATTTCAGTACCGATTATGTATTTAGCACTAATATGTTTTGCCTACTAAAATTTAAAAAACCAATAAATGGAATTAAATTTATTTCCTGAAAGGGTCATATAATTTGTCAAGACGTTGTCCGAGTTGTCAAGATCTCGCTGAAAGTGAGGAACACACTAAAATGTTTAGGAAAGATAAATATATATAAACATACACACATACAAATATACATAAAAATACACACAAATGCGCGCGCGCGCGTTGTGTGTGTGTGTGTGTGTGTGTGTGTGTGTGTGTGTCTGTGTCTATCATTGATATTCACGTAACTGCATAAATACAGTTTCTGATATTTATTGATTCTTTGGAGTTGATGCAGAATTTACTACAAGTGAAGTAAATTACAATAACGTCTGGCAAAGTGTATACTTATTATTTATTATTTAAATATCTAATAATAATAATAGCAATAATATACACATGTATAGTCACTATTTGTTTTTAAGTATTATATTTAAAATATATAAAAATATTCATCATGACATTTCTTATTTGTTAATATTATTTAATGTTTAAATTATTTGTGTAATTGTCAAATTTTAATAAAAATAAAAATATTTAAATCAACATACAAATAAAAAATAATTCTAACCAAACATATCAAATAAAAATTTATAACTCATAGTCATAAATATCTATATATAGATATGGCTTAATACTTCAATATCACAAATGAGTCAGTCTTTTGTTTTCTCATTATAAAACAAAATATAATATCACATAGTACTATGTACTATTAATCCGTTATTGCATTTTTAAAAATAAAATTAAATTAAAATAAAACGTTTAATCTATTTGAAATAGATATTAATAACTAAAAGTAATAAAACCTACATACACATGTAATCGTTTGCACTGTCAGTAACAAGATTCAAAATTAGTATGATCGCTCTCCTCATCAGTCTCATCTTCTGTTCTCTCCACTTCACTTAAAGATTCCCTTACTGTGAAAGGTGATTTTATTATCTCTTGAGAATTCTGAGATTCACAACAGGTTTGATGTTCAGGCTCATCCTCTGTTGCACTGCCATTTTCTGCATTCAACTCCTTATTATCATTTAGCTTTTGTTTCTGAGGACCTTGTTTGCTTTCCAAAACTATTCGCTTTCTTTTCTTAATAACAAATTTCTTTTTACCATCGTTTGTTTTCGCTCGTTCTTTCCTTTTCCTTGCTTTCTCACATTTTATTGCTTCTTGTTCTTCAATGGGTAGAGCTTTGAACCTTTTTTGCTGGCGACAATAAGATGTATATTTTTGTATTTGTCGATTTACGATATCATGGGTGATTACACATTTTTCTTCTTCAACCCATTTCATACTACGCAGAATGTCTGCAAAATAAAACAATTAAAAGAATTAAATTTTAAAGGAAAGAAAGCATGTCATAGAAAAAAATAAGTAATACTTGTAATGGCTTCAAGCTGGTCAGGAGAGACTCGTTTGTCATGTTCACAGTTCTCAGTACAATACACATTATGGACCTCATTTTCCCAAATTAAATTGCATAGTTTATCAACTCGTGTTGTAAATCGGAATACATTCTCTTCTATTTTTTTAACGTGCTTCTCATTTATAAATTGTTCATGACCAACATATATCTACAGAAAGCAGAAAAAACAAAAAAGAAGAGACAATGAAAATATAGATAAAGCTTTAATTATAAACCTAAATATGCTTTTATTTCACCTTACCTTTCCTTTGGGTACATTAAATTCCTCATCTTCTGGATCTACTGCATTTCTTTGCTTATAAATATCATATTTGTCATTGACACTAGATTTGTTTATTTGTGACAATCCATCTGCAACATAAAATATCTATTGTATATTATCTACTGTATATTATCTAGACAAATTGTATAATAAATTAAAAATTTTTTTGCAAACGGAAAATGTATTATTTTTTAATGCTACCAAAAAGTAATGTTGCATAGTATAAGAAAGTTTTATAATTTATAATTTAACTAAAATGTCTGATGTTATATAAAATATAAAATTACAACATATTATTGATGAAAAATGTTAAAAAGTAGTTATATTTAAATTTTTCAAAAAATATATTTTTAAAGAAATTTTATACCTGTAATTACTATCAGTATTTTATCTCCCAATTCCTTCGCCAGCTCTTTGATTAGCTTCTCGTTACTTTGTAACATAGTTGACTTGAATTCTAGTAGTTGCGTCAGCTGATTCTGAAGCTCTACAATCAGAATTCGTTATTTATCAAATGCTTTATAATAACAGAATATTCCAAAAAGTAAATTTCATACCTACAACCATTGTGAGTATTTTGTCCTCTATTTCCTTTATCAGTTGTTTTATTAGCTTATCATTATTTTCTATTGTAGGCTTATTGGATTCTAATAATTGCTTGAGTTGATCCTGAAGTTCTTCCATTTTCAAGTTTTTTGTTACAAGCTCCTCTCTCGCAGTTTTAAGGTCTTTTGTAAGTTGGGCAAGTTTATGCTGCAATGTAGAAATCTGTAATTGTTTGTCGAGATAATCTGTGCTACAAATTGTGCTACATTTTTCTCCAATCTAAATAAATAGTTTGCCTAAAAATAGCGTTTTATTGTAGCAATTATTGATAGAAAACACACATCTTTAGCAGAAGCAGAAATAATATTTAAATTTTGATCGAGATAAGATACCCATACAGCACCGAAAGATTGCAAAAACGTTGCATAGACCTAACATTGAAACATTGTAATATTGCATAGAAGTTGCGAAATGTTTCTGCAACATTACTGCAAGCTTGCAGCAACGTTGAAATGTCCGCCCTCAGAAATATTACAATGTAAGATTGTAGTAATATTACGGTGCAACGTATTTGCAATATTAAAACGCGTTTTGCTATTGCAAATGCAGACCGTTTTAAATTTAATAAATAAACTTTGAAAATATAAAGAAATGTTTAAGAAAGATAGGAAAAAAAACATTTACCGCCTTTGAAAAAAAATATCTATTAGTGTTTTTTATCAAATGTGTCTTATTAAATATTTATCTCAATAATATACATACAATTATTTTACATACACTCGGTACCAGAATATTTTAATACGTGCAATAAATGAATTATTTCCCATTTACCGATTCAATGAAGAAAAATCTGTTTAATATTTTGAATCCCAACGAGGGATCTAGATTATTAAACAAATTATTTGTTTAATAATCTAGATCCCTTATTAGGATTCAGAATATTAAATAAATCAAGTCAGTTTATCAGAAATTTAACTGACACAAGACAAAAAAATATAATTACTACATTAGTCCTTTGTAGGCCTTATATCTACTTTAGATGAAAATTTGAATACGAGTTAGTTAAGTTTGGTCGCCACATAGCGGCAAGTAAAGAAACACATGTTATACATTTTCGCTATGTTAAAATGTTGCTGCAACATTGCCAAAGTAATATTACAAAATAATGTCTCTGCAATATTTCTGCAGCATTACACTGCTATGTGCAATGTTGTAACATTGCAGCAATGTTGATGCAAGCTTCTGTGCTGTATGGGTAATTTCAGATATATAATAATGCTATTAATTTTTTATTTAATTCTGTAAAATTAGATAATATGTATCATTCACAGTTAGGATCTATACTGTTGTATATATTACATACGATTATTGGTAAAGATGAAGCAGCATTCATTGTAATTGACTTAGTTTCTTAGAATTGGTGTTTATCGAGCTTACAGAGATTTCTGACATGCGGTTCTTAACACACAATTAAGTGTTTAAGTATTATATTATTATATCTAATTAAGTTTAATATCATATTATAAGTATCATATTATATAATAAATGTGCGACAAATACTTACTTTATTCTGAACATCACTGTTGGAAGAATAGTCTGAGTTTGTTGAATGTGGATGGCTTTCAGATGAATTATTTGCCATGAATGTAGTCACAACATTAGTATTAACACGAGCTGCAGCTGAAGCTTTTGCAACTTTAGAGGAAGCCTGTACATTAAAGAAGAAAATATTTAGCTTTGATTAAAACAATTCACTTGTACATATAAAATGACACTGAAAATGACACGAAAATTTACCACAATCTTCTTCACATTTTCAGTCTCCTTTTTACGAATATATTCTGACAAAGGGTGTTCAGATGGTGTCAGGTCTTTTAGGGTTGAGAATTCGTACATTGTCTACATGACCTTGATTCATAGCACAATCGATCTCATCTTCAAAATCTGAAAAACAAAATCATCAGATTAATGAGCTTTTGCTAATAAA
>JALHBL010000150.1:0-17901 GCA_023638675.1 Camponotus pennsylvanicus
ATACATCACGCATTTAATAATTATATTATTGCGATAAAATATATATCTTCTTCTAAATTATTTTATCTTCTTAAATATATATACTTAAAAACATATCATAATACATACAAGTTATTTATTATAACATTTAATACAATAATAATGTAAATACAAACGTTGTATTATAAATTGACAATGAGTGAAATAAATGTATTAACAGTTTTTGATAATATAAATAAAAAGTGTTATCGAAAAGTAAGAAAATACAAATTGTAAAGAAAATTAAAAAGAAAAGCTTACAAATACATCGTTAAATAATAAAAATCAGAGAACAAAAAAGAGACTTAAGAAAATGAATAGACAAATATATATCTGACAGAAGGAAATCAGGACCATGATTGTGTAAAACAAAAGGATCAACGATAATATAAAATTTAGCATCGGTTAAACAATTGTTCCAGCACTGTAGTCATTCTTAATTACTGGATATAACCGTTGACTTTTGATCTACGATAGAATTCTCTTGTCGGCAAAATGTCATTAAAGATCGGTCGAATCGGACGATCTCTTTGCGCGGCAGTGTGTGTTTGCGTAAGGATCGGTATTTTCCCGTAAAGAACTCATCCCTGATGTAGTGGTATTGTTTGAGGATGTCATAACGTGTTCAGTTGGAAGGCATATTGCAATTCTGGCTAATCGCTTCAGCAGCAGCTGCCAAATCCTTTTCTTCCATAAAAATATGATCATAATGCAAAAGTGTGTTATGCATTCCAGTGTAACATATATATACTTAATGGAAAATGGGCGTTCATCATATAACACTTGAATAGCAATCAGAGACCATAACATGCAATAACTAATAAATAGTACTTTAGTTACTTGTACGCATAACTTAAACCTGCAAAATCATTGAATAAATAATTAAATAAATAATTAAATAAATAATTGAATAAATAATTAAATAATTGAAAAGAAAATGTATGTGCATAAATATATTATATTTTATTAATGGTGATAATTAATAAGTTTGCTATGAGGGCCAGCGCATAATATGCACGCAAGAAGATTCAAAGCTAATCAATAATTAGTAACAAATTTATTAAGTAAAGTTGTTGAATATTGAAATCGAACCTACCGAATCGGATCTACCGAAATCATCTTCCAGAAATGTTATTTATAAAATTGTTTGCAAGGACTGTAACGCGTCTTATGTGGGTCAAACGGGTGTAGACGACTTCAAACTAGAATTGAAGAACATTGGCTGCGTTCAGCAGAAAAAGCTGCTTTGCAACTGTTGTAAAATTTGTGAGCCTGATTGGTGTATGCTCTTAATTTTGACTGAATGTAAGAGCATACACCAATCAGATTCACGAATTTTACAACAGTTGCAAAGCAGCTTTTCCTGCTGAACGCAGCCATTGTAAACACATCATTAGAAATACATCGAATCGCTCAGTAATTACAGACCATAGATTATAAGTGCATCATGAATTCAAGTGGGATGAAGTAATTATATTGGGATAAAGAACCGGTTTTTCATGAACGTCCTATTTCCGAAATGCTTTTTATTAAAAAACAAAATAATAGTTTGAATTTGCAGACAGACACCGAATATTTACATCATAATTACGTTTCGGCTGTAAGCAAACTCCCAAACATTTGACGTTTGTTTTCGAATGAGTTTATACACATCAGTATACTTATTTTATACTGTTTACTATTATAGTTATTACTGACAATGAGTTCACCGCACGGTTAATTTAATTTATTTTATTTTATTGTACATCGACTTTTGTTTTATTATGTGTCGTCAATTGCGGGTTATTTCGCTATCTAATTACTGACTTTTTAGTTTTAATTTATGACTTATATTGGAATATGAACCTCCACTTACACCTCTGTAGAAGGATTCGACCTGCAATGGGACGACCATATCATATGATACGTACGTTTGATAGTTTTTATTTGTCGTGACAATATTTCTCGTAACTTATCTGTTCATAACTTATCCATTACGATTTATTATTTGTTTTATTTTATTATATTATTTGCGTTTTTATATTATTTTTTATATTATTTGAAGATGGTTAAAAAAAGAACCGAAACGTCTGCGATTCCAATATTCAACAACTTTACTTAATAAATTTATTACTAATTATTGATTAATTTTGTATCTTCTTGTGTGCATAATATCTGCGCTGGCTCTCATAGCCTTTTTATTATTTCTATGTTTTTGTTTCTAGAGCCATTTGTCTATTATTTCTTAATAATGAAAACTTGGAAAGATGAAAAAAGAAAAAGACATAGAGAGAACAGTAAAGTTTTTATTAAAGATTTTTTTAAAGAAATGCGATTATTACGTCTTTATAAAATAAGAAACAATTATACAAAAGAATAAAGTCGTCAATTTTCTCAAGAAAACACGATTGAAGCGGCAATATATACTTTTACAAGATTAATTATGAAAACATAATCAAGGATCTCTGAAAATGATATCTCACTGTCTTTCTCTCTTTCTCTCTTTCTTTCTCTTCTACTATTGTTGAAAATGAGAATGCCATTGGTAAACTTATCTTTATTAAGAAATTTCAGCACATATCTTATTAATAAGATAAATTAATTATGAATAATTATTAGCCATATCGATGCAAAAATATTACTTACGTACCATTGTTTGTTGTTATTGTAACGCCGACTCTCCGAATCTTTCAAGTGATGAGCAATGTTTTTTTCATAATACGCGATTTTTTGTGCTGTAGAGATACACAAGCAAATAATACTCATGCAGGAGATAGTTGCAATAGTGTAATAATACAACATAAATGCCAAACCATCGAAAACTGTAAAATAAATTTTTTATTGTTTCTCATAATAAATCGCGTTTTATAAATGCATCAAATATATTTTTAATTTCCACAGATCATTTTTTATTTTTATGTGCTAGCATCAATTGAATTATCTATTAATATAGCATTTATTTACCATGAAACCAACACGTTTTGCTGAAATTTGGCCGAATATTACTCGTTACACCAGGAACAACATACATAATGCAACAAATAATAGCGAGCATAAAGGGGCCTCCCCAGCCGAAGACAGAATATATGATTAACTTTTTTCTCTCTTGTTGTTTCGTATTTCTTAGTGATCGCAATTGTCTGCGAAGCGCAGTTTACATTTATGAAGTAAAAATACAAGAAATGCAAATACATATTAATACAAATGTGTTTTCGGTCGAGGTTTTTAGTAATTCTATTATATATAACTATTAAAATTGATTGATATTAAAATATAATCGGCGATAATTCCTCTTTCTTTAATCTGATTTATATATTATCCAATATTACGACATGATAAAAACTATGTATTCATATTATATATGGTGGCATATAACGTGTTTATGTTTGTTTATGTTGTTACGAAGAGAAGGAAAGAATAAAATAATATTAACTTTTGGTTCTTAAAAGACACATTAAAGAGAAGAAAAAATTAAAAAGAGCTAATGTTAGTTACTATAAATAATTTAGAATATTAATTTAATTAATACTACTTTGTTTTAAAAATTAAATATAATCTTACAAAACGAAAAAATCAATATTCAGTGAAGCCTGCAAAAATTAAAAAAAAAATGTAGAAAAAATATAAATTTTTATTTATAAAAGTGCAGCCTAAGATTTCTGTGTACTAAATTTACAATGTTTTAAGCTCAGTAATAGTTCACATTCTTAGAGACAAAAAATTACATAACATAAGTCTATATATATTCTGTATTCTATTCAAAATTTATCGTTTCCCGATATTATTTTTATATTGTTTTAAGTATATAATGATGTACATATTTATATATTATAAATAAACATTTCGTAGTATTTTGTATAATATAAATCAATATTATAAAGAGATTCACAAACTTACAACAACTTACGTTATAAATTAAATATATATAATACGGAATATTTAGCAGCTTACCTAAATGTACGCCACATATCGAAACACATTACATTTAACCAAAAATAGCTTGCTAAAGAGGTATAGTATTTGGTAAAACCTGAAACAATGAAATAAACAATTTGTCAATTAATAAGTTTTTACCAAATGTTGAAATTTAAAATTATATTATATATATGATTATAAAAAAATTATAGATTGTAAATTAATGTTCTGTTCTGTAAATTTATAAAGAGAAACCATATATTTATCATATCTAATATTATAATTTAATAATTTCTTAATGTAAGACATAATTCTGCGGAATTTTAACATGATTTTAAAATGCATCAAATACTTTTTTATACTTATACTTATATAATTTAATTTACTATTAATTTTTGTGTTTTTGAAGTTGTAAATATTACAAATTACATATTCAAATTATCAAAAAATATTAAACCATCAGTATATAAGCATGCATTGACAATCCTAATATCTTTAGATGCTGCATTCGTTGCTTTATTATACAATTTGAATATGTTATACCACTAGCGATGCAGATGATGTCCTCTTTCATATGTCTTATGATTAGCATATCTGTCAGTCTAACTGTTTCCCGGATAAATATCAAGCCGCTGTATCTACGCAGTATGAAGCCATGTATATTGCGGAGTTCTGGTACTATGGAGTATATTATGAACATCATCAGCGAAAGTAATATACGTCCTATTACACTATACATAAATATGATCTTATATGTTTTAACCTCTTCAGCAAAGTCTGTATATTCTATTGATTCACGAATGATTTTATCTTTGATTTCCTTCATAATCTCCCCGCAAATATTCACAGTAAAGTTGTTTTGAGCCACAGCGAGACAATAAGATGTTGATTCGATGGTTGTGTTATACTTAGATAGATAGACGGAACCATCGGCGAGAAATGTGTTATTGTAAGGATAAAGCGAGTAATAATCTTGACATGGATTTTGAACAATCAAAAGAAATAATTCTTCTCTTCTTTCACTTTCGTTTTGCAACGAATTATTAATGTATCCATACAAGTTTTGCAAGAAAATAAAATTACCTTGTACGGCAATGCATGTACCATTAATCAGGTGATTACCGAAAGAACAGCATAGTCGAATACAAGTAATATTGTCGCACATCTTGTATGGATTGACATTATTTTTATTGTTATCTGTATTAGAATTTTTAAGGTACTCGAGTAAAGTGGACCCGCTCTTGTCTATGGTTTTCTTTAAGTTTTTGTTTGCAGTTTTCTTTATAATCGGATGAATTGCATCTTCATTATAATTTATAGTCTCATTCATGACCTTTTCCATACTCTCAAGGCAAACGTTCACAGCAAATATGTTGTGATCTACGGTCGCGAAGCAATAGGATGTTGATTCGATAATTGTATTGTAATACGGTATATATAAAGAGCCATTGGCCAAAAATGTAATATAGTAAGGATTAAGCAAATAGTGTCTAGTCTTCGGACACGGATCGTGAACGACCAGAAGAAATGATTCTCCTACCCCTTTACTTTCATTATTTAACGAATTATCAACATATCCATATATATTTTTCAGAAAAATAAATTTATCCTGTTCGGTAGTGCATTTTCCGTTAACCAGGCGATTACCGAAAGGACAGCATAGGCGAATACAAGTAATATTGTCGCACATCTGCAGAACGATATTATCTACTAGCATTTGATCATCATTCTCATGATTCTTTGCGACATGCGCTCCAGATTTATATTGTATCGAATCGTTATGCTCGCGGTTATTTGTAAAATTAATGCTATACGTGTACTGCATATCATCGTTATTTCTGATAAAATTTTCATGCAAATTATACCAATCTTCTTCGTCGTTATAGTTTCTCTTCTTCGTCATCACAGTATTTGCATCAACTTGATATCGAACTGTTGAATCTTTTTCTTCGTTATCACTTGTCAAATTTGTCCAAAATACTGAAGATGAAGCGATAAGTGGAAGTATGCAATACCAAAGTGCGAGATTTTTTCCACACATCATCAATTACTTAACGTGTTGAATTTACTTGTGAAAAAACACTCTTGATTTCTTTTTACAACAACTGCTCAGACGAGTATTTAACGACCACAATAATATATAAATTTAAGAAGTAAAATTGTGTATTAAAAAATTAAAAACGTAAAAGTGACATTGTAAAATTACGAATATATGATGCTTACTTAATGCGAAGATTTTGTTGAATTAAATTTGAAATTGTTTACGATAACACTTATAAAAACAACATTGCAATAGATTTTTAACTTTTTCACTAAACTCGATGAAATCTTTATTGTTATTTTCGTCTTTGAGATATACGGAGAGAAGATCGTGCGAGAAACGCAATAAGACTATTGGAGATGATGATCTTCGTCGAAGAAGCAGTCTGTGTGCTGCAGAAAAACCATATATACAATGTGATTCAAACAAAAAACTTTATTTACAAACTTCTATAGATGGTATCTTTGATTAACTTCGCGACTAATTTGATACATACATTTTGTTATTTATATAATATTATTTTTATTATTTAGATATTATTATATCATCGAAGGATAAACCTCCCGAATGATAAGACGTAACGTTTTCGAAAAAGTAAAAATAGATTCATAAATCAATCATTAAAAGTAGATTCATATGCAATGGTTAGCTAACGCTCGAAGGAAGAAAATTTTTTATTTACATCAGATGCTCATATATGGTCGAGAAATTTTCCCGGAGAAGTGATAAATCGATATTTTAAATATAGCAGAAATTTTATTTATTTCGGTAACAATTTTTTCTCGATTTTACTTATCATATTTTTGGTTTATAAACAAATACAATATTTGAAGATGAAATTATTTGAGAAATATATATTTTATTTATACTTTTATTCCACTCTATAGATAATAATACTAAGATGAAGCCGGATAAAGAAATATTATTTAAAAACTCGTTTGCATTCTAAGATTTTACAAGAATTATATTATTAACATTAAAAAATACGATATTATCTCGCGCCAAGTCACGGACAGCAACAGATACATCATGCATTTATACATGAGCCGTTTAATTGCGAATATCTTAGATCTTCGGATCTTAGATCAATAAGATATATTATAATAAAGAAAAATTATTATCAATATCTAGATATTGTGTTAAATATTAGGTGTACAACTTTACTTCCGCCGTTTTCCTATAGATGGCTTTAGCGATAAGTAGTGGTCGAAATAAATAGATCATAGACGTCATGCAATAAACTTGGGCATCTGTCAACATAACCCCATAGAAACATTAGTCGATTTGTGTCTGCATCATAAAGTTATTCTCGATTGAAAATGTCAGTTTACGAACCAAATTCTCGTCATTTGCGGGAGGTTTTAATTTTCTGCTTCAATATGAAGAAATCTGCGGCTAAGGCTCATCGAATGCTCTCAAATACTTATGGTGAGGCCGCTATTAGTGAAAGAACGTGTCGTGAGTGGTTTCAACGCTTCAAGAACGGTGATTTTCACGTCGAAGACCGGCATAGCGGTGGAAGAGAGAAGGTTTTCGAAGATGCAGAATTGGAGGCATTACTTAATGAAGACTCGTGTCAAAGTCAAGAAGAATTGGCACGATCATTGGGAGTGACTCAACAAGCAATTTCAAAACGCCTCAAAGACATGGGAATGATTCAGAAGCAAGGAAATTGGGCGTACGAGTTGAAACCGAGAGATGTTGAACGGCGTTTGTTTGCTTGTGAACAGTTGCTTGAAAGGCAAAGACGGAAGGGATTTCTGCATCGCATTGTGACTGGGGACAAAAAATGGGTTCATTACGATAACCCCAAGCGCAGAAAATCATGGGGATATCCCGGCCATGCTTCCACGTCGACGGCCAAACCGAATATGACCAGTTTTTTCAACGCGGGATTCGTACGCTGCCCGAAAGATGGGAGAAAGTAGTGGCCAGCGATGGACAATACTTTGAATCATAAATGTATAACCAGTTTTTTACAATAAAGCCTCGAATTTCGGAAAAAAACGGCGGAAGCAAAGTTGTACACCTAATAATATAAATAAGTAAAATAAGTGAAAATTAAAGCAACACCAAGTTCTTTAGCATTAAATTTATTACTTTTAATTATTTTAATCGTTTATTTCATCGAAAATAGCGACAATTTACATAATATATAATCTTATTTCATATTCGGTGCTGACTTCCGTCATAGAAAAGTAATACTCGATTAATCGCCTATTAGAAGTTGGCCTCCCACTTTTAGAATTAACATTTATTTTGGTTGTTGTGCTAAATTGTGCTAAGTTTGTGCTACATTGTGCTCGAATATTAACAGAGATGATGATTTTTATATATGCTAGACATGGGAAGCATGTGTAGAAAAATCATATATATGACTAATCTATATACCTATTTGTACGACATAAGGAATAGATATATTTTTTACGATATGATAATATCTGCTTTATATTAGAATCTGCATATGTCTATAAAATGCAAATACAAGATAAAGCGTGCAACTCAATATACAGTTAATCTTTTATTAGTATAAAAATACATATAATTGATTTAATTATAGGATATAACATAGAATATAATATATGTATGTATATGTATATGTATTGTGTGTGTGATAACACACACAAAAAAAAAAAAAAAAAAATACATATATTATATTATATATATATATATATATATATATATATATATATATATATATATATGTATGAATACATACACACACATAAGTAATATAAAAACATACCTTTTTAAAAAAAATAAAAAAAGATACCAAGTACAATAATAATATACAAAAATAATATTATTTTCAAACTAAAAATGTGAAAACTACTGTAAAAAATTACTATATGTGCAAAATGGTCTGAATTTTCTACAAAAAAAGTGATATAAAAATTGTAGTACGCCAAGAATAAAAGCTTGTGCAAGTTCAAATAAAAATATTTTAATTTAAAACACTGTTGTGCAAAATAGTTGTTTTAATTTTCAAAAATAATAATGCAATAATAATTTATTTTTTATCTGATTAAACTATCCAGAAAATATATAACTGTTACAGAAAATATACAATTACTATTTCTTTATAAGTTTTTTTATATATAAACGAATTATTCCTGCAATATTTAAATTAAATTAATACTTTGGGACTCCCCCCATCTGCATTAGTATGCATGTTTTGGCTACTTAAAGATTTGAAGAATCACTATTTTGAAATTCGAAATACAGAGATTAAGCACAAAAATCTAATATTAATTTTCGAATGTAAAATTAATTTACAATATCACAATTAATTGCTGGTTGCTGGATCTACATGTATCTCTAGATAATATGATGCATGTCCATATGAAAGAATTACAAAATACAATTTAAAAATCGATTCGGATTCAACATTCATATTTTAAACAATTATATCGTACATGACACATATCATGAGTGATTTGATTGAAAATTAAAAATAGCGATAGGTCAGGTGGCGCCGATATAATTTATTTCCATCTCGAGACATAATGACACGTGTCGGCGATGCGGATATTAGATGCCAGTATTGTAACAATGCATACGCCAGAATACAGCATTCTAATAAAACAGAATAATATGTTCCCTTGTCGTGTCGATACGGAAGTCTGCCGCTCAACGAACACTGGTCGAGCAATTGGTAAAGCGCATTACGCCAATTTTTTAAACATTTCAAACAATCAATAACCGCCGTAAATTTTCGAAATTCATCGAAGATTATTAAATCGACGACGAGTTAAGCGCTTCAGCTTCACCGAAATCTTTTGAGCGGATCTGACTCGCCGATACCGCCATTCGGGGGAGAAAACTAATTACGCGGATTATTAGTCCGTATAAAACGAAACCTTTGGCAGTCCGAACATTAGATTCTGATTCTGATTCTATCACCGCTCTCGCTAGTATAGCTTCGCTAATATAGCGAACGAAATCACTGATCCTGATTCGAATCCTATTGCGCACAGAGACAAAGGATGGAATGCATTTCGTCTCAACTGAGCCTTCTCGGTTTTCCGTTTGTGCAACATTCCGAAATTCTTACCGCCGCAGAATCGGAACATACTCCAATACAATCGAGCATTCAACCGGCATCTAATATCCGCATCGCCGACACGTGTCATTATGTCTCGAGATGGAATAAACCTCGCGTATACCGTTCCTAGCTCGCGAACATCCGCGCCTAAATTAATTATATTCGCATCGCAAAACTATGCATGTAAAATTAATCCTTAATTAAAAATTATTTTAGCACTGCTCTTAATAAATAAGAAGCGCCTCTTTTTGATTCACGATCTAGAGTCCTCTTATGATACAAAGAAATGATATTAAAGATCAAATGTCGAATAGAATGAACTTTTTGCGTGACAGTTAGCTATTTCGTAAGAATTAATCTTTCCCTATGGAAGAGTCATCGTTGAAGTAGTGCTGCGATTGTTTGAGGATACAATAGCATGTTGAGTTGCTGAAAATATTCCACAACTTTGACAACTCAATCGCTTGAGAAACAGCTGCCTAATCTTTTTCTTCCATACAAATACAATGAAAACGTAAAAGTGCTGTATAACGTCCAGCGCAAAGAGCGTATACTGAATAGCATATAATGTAACATTATCATTATCATTATTATTATTATACAACACATACATGTAAAGAAACCAACATATAGATAGTTATGCACGTTTGTATGCAAGTGATGATGAATAGCACTATAGTTACCTCTAGCTGCATCTTAAACCTGTAAAATTGAATAAAATAATTAAATAATTGAAAATAAAATATATATGCGTGTATTTGTGATTATTTTCGATAGTCATTAATAAATTTACGAGGAAAAAATTCAAAAGTTATCCACATTTAATGAAGAAAAATTTTCGATAAATAATTATTAATCAATTATTTCAATTTCAAATATTTTAAAAATATATAAATATATAAATATATTTTTAAATGCTATATTAATAAAATTAAACTACAAATAATGCTAATTTTAAACTTAGAAAAATGAAAAGAGAAAAATACAAAAAGAAAAATAACAAAGTTTTTTTTATTAAAAAGTTTTTATGAAATACGATTATTATATTTTTGAAATAAGAGATATTCACAAATTTTGTTTTCTTTATTTACATTTTTAGACTTTATTTTTACCACTGTTTATCATTTTCATGAAAATCACCAATTTTCTGAAGAAAACGCCAGTGTAATTAAAGCGAAAGCATGTTTGTTTCTTTAAGTGTAATTATTAAAAAATTAATTAGAAATTAGCAAGTAAGAGCCAATAAGTTACGATAATTGGAGCATAAGATAGAAAGAAAACACTTTTCTCTTTCTTATTATATAATTATTATATATTAATCTTATATAGCTAATATATATTTCGAATTACTTATAAACGTAAACGTTTCAGATTATCTTTTGAAACCATCTTCAGCGGGACATTAAAAATCGCTCCAGGAACGTTCCAAATTTCAACCAGCTCACATAAAATTAAATCATTTCGATATCACTTCAACAATCAATAAGCAAATACAACTATGTAGTATCTCGCAATAATCTGGTGAGCACATTCTCCCAAACAATTCTACTGTTAATGTCACGCTGAAAATGGATCAAAAGATGATGGAAATATTCGTGTTTAATGCATATATTGTAATGAGTAATTCGAAATATACTAATTCAAAATATAATTGCCAATTTTTAAATTAATTTTTTGATTTTTATTATTTAAGGCAATTTTTATTTCAATTAAGTATGCTTATAAAAACACATCATACAAAGATACCGTTTTAAAATGACACTCTTCTGTCTCTCTCTTCTCTCTATCTTTTTTGCTTTTAAAAATGAGAAAAATATTGTTGATAAATTTTTATTTATTAATATCTTAGGATATATAAGTTATTAAAATTATCATGCATTGATGTAAAAATGTTGCTTACCATTGTTTTTGATCATCATAAAGTTGCTTTTCTGAATTGCTCAGGCGATGAGCAACGTTTTTTTCGAAATATGCGATTTTTCGTGCCGTAGAGACGGATAAACAAATGTTACTGATAACAGAGATAATTAAAATTCCATACAACCAATATGCTAATCTGCCTGAAATTGTGATAAAAAATGAATTTCTTATTGTTTCTCATATTAAATCGAGTTTTTCAAATGCATCAAACACATTTTTTAATTTCAATAAGAATATTTAAATTTATGTTATATTATTTCTTACTTTTATGTCCTAATATAAAAATTAAAAAAATAATGCATTAATTAGATTATCTATTAATGCAGCATTCACTTACCAACAAATCCGAAATTATTTAGTATGACAGCAACAAATAATGGGATATAAATATTAAAAGGGACTCCCCATGCATAGATAGAATAAAATTTTAACATTTTCTTCTCTTCTTGTTTCGTCATACTTTGTGACGAATGCAATTGTCTGCGAAACGTAATTTACGCTTTACATTTAGCCGGCAAAAATAAAAGAAATTACAATGTAATTACACATTAATATAAATGTATTTGATCGAGATGTTTGAGAAAATAACTAATTCCATAAATAACTATAAAAATTAATTTTCTTTATTCAACACCACGATATGACAATATATCGTTGTAAGTAAATGTAAATGTACATACCTATATATTATAAATGAATAATTTGTATAGTATTTTGTACAATATAAATCAATCTTATGAAGATTAACAAATTTATAACAATTTACATTATAAATAAAATATATACAATACGGAATAATAAATAAAATATGTATAATACTTGTATAGCAACTTACGTAAATGTACGCCAAATATTGAAACTCATTACATTTAACCAAAAATAACTTCCGAAAAAGGCATGGTATACGACAAAACCTGAAACAATGAAATAAACAATATGTTAATTAATAAATTTTTGTTAAGTGCTGAAATTCACAACTATAATATATGTGACCGAAAAAAATTATAAATCGTTAATTAATTTTTTGTATTACAAATTTATAAAAAGAAATATATATATATTTATCATATGCTAAACTTAATAATTTCTTAATGTAAGGCATAATTCTATGAATTTTTAACAACATGTAAAAAATATATAGATAATTTTAACGTGATTTTAAAATGTACCAAATATTTTTATATAATTTAAATTATTATTCTTTCGTTCTTAAAATTATATAAATTGCAAATTATATATTCAAATTATCAAAAAATATTAAAACGCCAATTTGCATTGACATTTCTAAAAAATTTACATACTACATTATGTGTGTGCTTTATTATAAAATTTGAATATATCGTACCAAATATGATATAGATGTAATATCCTAAAGCATCCTTTTTGATTCGTAGGATTATGAATATCAGGGAAATCGTGTACGCAACGAATATCGATCCACTATATCTACGTAGTATAAAGCCATGTATATTTCGAAGTTCTGGCAGTATGGAGTACACTATGAACATCATTAGCGAAGACAGTATAATTCCTAATTCGCCGCAGAAAAATACGATCATAAATGAACTATCAATCTGAAAGAATACATTTTTTTCTTTTATGGCTTTTGATCTTATTCGTAATTTTAAGGCTTATGGCCTTATTCGTGATCTTCTTCATAATATCCAAACAAACATTCACAGTAAATTTGTTTTGAGCTATGTTAGCGAGGCAATAGAATGTTGGTTCAATGATTGTGTTGTAATGAGATAGATACAAAGAACCATTGGCGAGAAAGAAAGTGCTGCTGTAAGGATTAAACCAATGATATCCAGTCTTTTGACATGGATCATGGACAATCAGAAGAAATAATTCGTCTATCTTAAAAAAGATATTTTGTTTGCTTGTTGTTTTTTTGAAATTTTTTTTTTGTTAAAAAATTATAATTTTTTTTTTTTAATTTTTTTTTAAGGATATCTGAAATTTATGATTTAAGTAATGCGTCGCATAATATTTACTAAAATAGAAAATAAATTAATAAACAAAAAGCAACAGAACAAATAACAATAACACAAACATTTAAGTTATATATAATATTTCTTAAATTTATATACTATTATATTTCAAAATTTTAATTATTTAAATTTTTTTGCATATAGTTAAAAAGTTTGTTTTCAACTTTCGAAAATTTTTCTTCTAAAAATCAATAATAATCGATAGCGTATAAGAAAAATTTCATTTGTTTTATTAACAAATTTATTAGTCTCTTTCTTCGTTATCCAAATTACAAAAGAATACATGCGATCAAAAAATGAAATTTTGTTGAATATATAAGTTTATTCATCAAAGTCTTCTAATCCGTTTTTCTTATGTATGTTAATATAAGAAAGAACCAAATACTATTCAAAAACCAGTTTGAACTCGACGTTCGTGTTTTAAACAATTATATGACTATAGCATGACTATTTATTTGATTGGAAATTAAAAGCGATAGATTAGATAGTACTTAGAAAAACAAGAATTCAATGAGGAAAAGATACTTTCGCAAAAGATTGCATGAAATTTCTCGAATTAACATGAAACTATTACTAAAAATTAAATCATATTAGAGAAAGTAAATGATTTTTGTAAGATCGTTAATTTTAAAGGTAAAATAATTGTATATGCAGAAAATTGCACACACATATGAATTTATTCATGTGATATTTACTTTAATTAGAAAAATAAACATATCAGATTATATATAGGATGTCCGATAATAATTATATCATTTCTCATGTGTAGATAGAGCAAGTTAAATTGAATAAAAAAGTCCTTTACTGTTTTTACCGACAATAATTATTTTGAAAGATTAATTTTAAAAAATTAACCAATTACCGGGAATATTAACATGTGGCGAGAAGAAATGCCTGCTGTTACACGGTTGCGAAAACGCGAGAATGCAACATTAAACACAACTCGCACGTACATAGTTGTCACTTAGTAGAGCACTCCTCACAACACTTTATCACACATCTTTTAATCGCATAATAATGGGCTATCTCTTTTCGCGCTAATACTCGCGCAAATTGATCAATTTTCTTTTAGAATTAATTTCTCATTAATTATTGCGAAAATCGCAAAATGATAGAGAATTTTCTATTTAGTCAAATCCAGTTTATCTGACACATGAAGTGATACAATAATTACCGAAACACCTTATTATACATTTTTCTCTACCTCTTTATTCATGTTGTAATTGCATAATAAAGAATGTCAAATCGATACAAAGAACACAGATGCTCACGGATATAATCACACACGTTCGTATTCGAATCGCTGAGGACTTCATTAAATCGAATTTCGATATAAAAAAATTTCTTTTGCTTACAATTACATGACTGAACGCTTTGAATGTTCGTGGAAGAGTGCTCGCTACATGGCCAGCTTTTCTAATTATTTGTTATGTCTTTCTCGATTCTACATTGACGTCATTCGCTTAAGGAAAAAGGGTAATGCGCCTAATAGAGAAAGTCATTGGCCAAGGATATGTATTTGTCGTCTGGATAATTGATCGGAATTTAGCACAAAATGTTTAATCTTCTGACACAAATTGTGGACGCAGTTGAAATAGCATTCAGTCACTTACTTTTGTTCTATAACAAAGTTGTATATTGTTTGTAATAAACTCGTACATATTCAGAAAAAAATATTTAGCCTTTCCTGTGTTTTTCATCAATCAAATGATCATTAAGATGACAACAGCTAAATACAAGTAATGTTGTTATTACACACTGTGTGTATGGAAAGATGATTAATGTTATTATTATCTCCACTGAAAAATTGACGAAAATTGTGTAACTTGAAATTTTTTTGCCGTGGGGCATTATTAGCATTTGATTGTCATTTTGATTTGTCATTTTCATGATTTTGTATCAAATCCACAAGCAATTTACTGTTCCGAGTCAACATCTTCGTTAATTGTGGAGTTTGTAAAAAATTCATATTATGAAAATGACATGTTGTAGTTATTATTGATGTAATTTTTTTATAAAATATATCAGTTCAATCTCACCTCGATATCCCGATATCCCGATTTATCATAGAAGTGAATTTCTGTTGCACTGTCAGGACAGCATCTGTGAGTATAAGTATGTAATATCAAATAAGTATATAATATTATATTCGATCTTTGTCTCACTAGATTCTAGAGCAAGCTAATACTGTATCTGGTTTAGTCGCGATGTTCCTTCCCAAAATATATGAGAGATGAAAGCGCAAGTAACATATCAGCCATGAGGCAAGATTACTATTGAGATAACGAATCACCCAACAACTTGAAACTGTAATTTACCTGTAAATCTGTACGACGGTTTAAAGTAAAAGTTTCCTCAATACGAGTAAGCTTTAATACTAATTAAACAATTCGACTAATGGTGTCTCGTATCAAGTTACATAATTACAAGTCAGGCACAACAAATAATTTGATTAATGTAGCGACAGAATAAATTATATATTCTAATTAAGAGCTATTACATTTTCGAGAGAATTATCAAGAGACATAAACTAACGAAGTAATTAAAATTGTAATATTTTAATTGAGACCAGCTGCATTTTCAGAAGACAGAATTATCAAGAGATTTAATAAATTAAGTAATTAAGATTTTAATACTGATTTTTTAACTTCGAATTATGAGCGGTTATAATTTTGATATAATTAGAGATAGAATCAAGAGACGCGATTAACTAAGTAATTAAGATTTCTAGATTCTTATTCCATGATACTAGAAGATAATATTCTTCACTACGTAAAAATCTGAAATTCATTATTTGTGTGTCTCGTAAACAAAGACATTAGTGGACAACAATATAAAATTAATCTTTTATTAAAGAATTAAGTTACTACATTACAGTTAACTGTTATTTAACTGCTGATTTTTGTTATAAAAATTTTTTTTATGCATTGCAGAATTAAAGATTCTCAAAAAAATTCTATCTGCGACGGTTTGCCTGCCTAGAGATTGGCAAGTGTAAGCTAACAATAAGTCTATTCAAAATTAAAACAAAAGATCAACACACGTTAATATATAGTTAATTTTAGATTGGAAAATTACTCTCTATATTTTGGCCTCGTGTAAAATTCTGAAGTTTTATGGATTACGTCAAGAGTTACGCCATTAACATTAAAAGAACACGATAGATATCTCTCGCCAAGTGACGGACAATAATAAAGATGAGTTTTTTTATATATATATATATATATATATATATATATATATATATACATATTGTTCAATTAGCCGTTTCCTTAAAATTTGTGAATAAAAATAAAAATTTACTTATTCAAAATCAATTAATTTTAGATTTATAACAATCACAAGTGAAAACACAATAGATAATACTGTCGGAAAAAAATTTTTAATAAAGAATATTTTTGCTTTTTTTATTTTATTTTATTACATGATATATGAGAAATTATACACAGCATTTTTTTTTAAGAAAATGCCTTTTTTAGTAAATACATACTTTGTGTATAGTAATTGATCATTCACGTGCAATTAAATAGAGTAAATATTACCGACGTAATTGATAATAACATAGGCGCACAAATTAAACTTTAGTGCTATCTGCTTACGCGATGCGCGAAAAGATTTAACCTTAATAGAAGCTAAGAGTGTATAGTGGAACGGAAATATACAGTGTATAGGTGAATTGCATATACCTGAAAGTGTATGCGAAATAATAGGGTAATTGTTATGCGAAACAGTAAGGGGACGATCTGAGCTCCGTGTCTTCGAAAAGATACGGATCTGAACATATTTAACGAACTTAACTTTTCGCATGAGCATCTAATTTTCAACGGTACGCAATGCCGGATAAGGATAATAAGATGAATATAATAAATATCCGCTGTATTAGCCGACGAAACGGCATTCTTGTAATATCTCTTACACATCATGTAAGATTAAAGAGATTATCAAATTATAATTTTATTTTTTTCACAAATTATTTGATCCAAATAAGA